>VUQH01084282.1:0-42997 GCA_015106775.1 Etroplus canarensis
TGACAGAAGGATAGCAGCAAGAGTAAAAGGGAAGGTTTACAAGACGGTAGTGAGACCTGCTATGATGTATGGTTTGGAGACGGTGGCACTGACAAAAAGACAGGAAGCAGAGCTGGAGGTGGCAGAACTGAAGATGTTGAGATTTTCCCTGGGAGTGACCAGGATGGACAGGATTAGAAATGAGTACATCAGAGGGACAGCTCATGTTGAGAAGTTTGGAGACAAAGTCAGAGAGGCAAGGCTGAGATGGTTTGGACATGTTCAGAGGAGGGATAGTGGATATATTGGACAAAGGATGTTGAGGATGGAGCTTCCAGGCAGGAGGAAAAGAGGAAGACCACAGAGAAGATTCATGGATGTAGTGAAGGAGGACATGCAGAGGGTGGGTGTAAGGGAAGAGGATGCAAGGGATAGGATGGGATGGAGGCAGATGATCCGCTGTGGCGACCCCTAACGGGAACAGCCGAAAGAAGAAGAAGAAGAAGAAGACAGTCCTGTGAAAAACTACATACACCTTATGATTCAGTAGCTTGTACAACCACCTTTAGCAGCAGTAATCATTTTCTGTGTGACTTTATCAGTTTGTCACATCGTTGTGGAGGAATTCTTTATAACATTGCTTCAGTTCAGTGAGCTTTGCAAGCAAGTTCATTTATGAACAGTTCTCTTAAGATCCTTCCACAGCAATTAAATCTGCCTGTACTTTTGCTAGGAAAGGGGACACCTTGAGTCTTTTGATTATTAGTCATTCTGTTGTAGATTTGCTGCTGTGCTTGGGATCATTGTCCTGCTGTATGACCCGGTTTCAGCCAAGCGTTGGCTTCTGGATAGATGGCCTCACGTTCATTGTCGATGATCCCATAGCTATAAAACAAGCCCAACTCATTAGCCCTCCACCACTGTGCTTAACAGTGGGTATGAGATGTTTGTGCTGATATGCTGTTTTAATTTTCACCAAACGTGGTGCTGTGCATTATCGCCAAGCATCTCCATTTTGGTCTCCTCTGTCCAAAGGACATTGTACTAGAAGTCTTATGTTTTTTTTCACATGCAACTTTGGAAACCTAAGGTGTGCTGCCATGTTCTTGTTTAGAGAGAAGAGGCTTTTCTCCTGGCAGCCCTTTCAAGCAAGCTATACTTGTTCATTGTTTTTCTAGTTGAACTCTAAGATTTAACATGCTAACTGAGCCCTGTAGAGTCTGAGATGTGACTCTTGGGGTTTCTTGCAAATTGTCTGAGTATTGCACGGTCTGACCTTGGGGTGAATTTGTTGGGACGTCCACTCCTGGAAAGATTGCAGCATTGGGTTAACACACACCTGAATGCTCCAGACAAGCAAACTGTCAAAACTTTTGCTTTTGTTGAAGTGGGCACATTTGCTGATGATCACTTAATCAAGTGTACTTGATTAGCAGCACCTGGCTGCTACTTACCCTCTTAATTCCTTTGGAAACAGTAAAAGTGTCCTCAGTTTTTCATAGGACCGTATAGAGTGCTGCGAAGACTTTTTTTTTCCATGACTGTACCTACCTTCACTGCTGAGTCCAATTACACTTTCCAAAGTCTAAAATGCTCAGGTATTTTTATCTTTAAAACCTTATCCCTGGATGTAGCAATGTGCTTTAAGGCAGTAGTATGCATTGGTATTTTGTTGTACTTTTTTTAATTGCAGCAAGGCACATAAAGGGGTTAGGGTGTTACAAAAGCCTCCAGATTGGGGAGCATGGATGTCTATAAACTCCTCATTAGGTCAGCAGTTACTTTAAAAATATATGCATGTGCTGTATGTCACCGGTTAAAGGTTCAAACAGAAATTTCTGCCTAACAGTGGAAGATGATGAAAAGGGCAAATGATAAAGTTATCATGAATCATCTCGGTGAAACCTACCAAATGTCATAACAATCTGGGCTAGTAGTTGCTGAGACATCTGGCTATAGGCCTAAGTGATAATCAGCAGACAAAGACAGACTTTTTGCTATTTTATCCTACTCTGCTTAGATGGATTCAATACTCTGTTTTTGAAATCTGATCAATAGCAGAGCTCACAGCAAAAGCATATTTTAGGCATTACAAAATCAGCCACATTTTCGCGTGCCCACATGCCTCAAGCATATCAATATTGTGGCATAGGTTTTGGAGCCCTGCTTGTTATTACTTTCAATCTAGCAGGAAGAGTTGATGACATATATATGGACATTATGGGCCAAATGTCTTGTACTGCATACCCAATATTGTATGAAGTTACTACTTCGTTTTTTTTATGGTTACAATAGATTTGACTAATGCTGTAGGTGGTCATTTTACTTTTTATTCTTCTCATGTAGTCAATTGATGAACATACTCACTGTTGTGACTTTTTCTGTGTATTTGGCAGGGGGGGGCATCAGTTTGTGAGTTATTTTTTATGTGCTCCAGGAATTCTGATATTTCAACCAAGTTATTTTTACCTAACCTATGATGACGCCATGATGAATCCCATGTCTTGGCCCTACTTCTGCTTAGCCTCCACTTTGGAGCTTCCTAAGTCAAAAGGAAATGAAAAGGGAAATTCATTTTATTCCCTTTGCCTCTTTATGTCTAGTTTATATATTGCTTGACCCAGTGTGAGTTTCCACAATGAACCAGATCTTAGCTACCTGTCTCTCAGCTTTTGGTCTTTGAAAGTCTCTTGTTTGGGGTTCAGGCCCCGTGGCCTACTGTTTGACTTGGCAAAGGGGACTGTCTGGATTTGTCACAGGCTCTAATGTTCTTGCCATGCCACATGCTCCACATTCACTCCCTCCATTCTTTGGAATAACATTGTGAAAAAAACCTTAAGCCCTCATTCACTGCTGAGTCCAAAATCAGTGACGTTGTCTCCAATCACGATTCCAGATTAGCTAAGGGCCGATGACACTGGAATTCCTCTTAACTTACCAAAAGAATATCATTTGATTAGTTTCCACTGGGGTCTTGGATAATTGGTCTATCATAGTCACCATCAATGCTTTATCATCACTCGGCATCCAAGCACAAAGGAATCCTCATTTTCAATAAGTGGTTAGCTCCATAATTTGGGCAGAAACAAAGCAGACTGTCATGCAGAGATTCATGATCCAAACTGCTCCAATCTGTTCTGCAGACACTGGCTAAGGGCCTTTACTCTGTCTGCTTCACTACTGTGTGCACTGTGTGTGTGTGTGTGTGTGTGTGTATAATATAGACAGAGAGACATACAGTGAAAAATAGGACTTCTGTTTTTAAAGCTTATGAAATTTGTGTCAAAGTTTTGATTTTATGAGTAAGTAGTTTCTTTTGAACGTAAATAAGACTGGAGTTTGATGTCAGATTATCCATATATATATATATAATATATATCTAAAACAATCAAATCCCCTGTGGGGCATTTGCATGCTCTCCCTGTGCCTATGTGGGTACTCTGGCCTTCTCCCACAGTCCAAAGACACGAATGTCCAGGGCCTCAGTGGAGTCTGCCAGGACCTGTCCAGGGCGTACCCTGCCTCTCACCTTATGACATTTAAGATATGTTCTCCCTCAGCCCTGAAATGGATAAGTGGATGGATTATAAATATCACAGAGAATAGGCAAACATGTTTGCATGCTAATATATAAAACTAAAGGCACCAGAACGGACCCATCATATTTTGGGGGGGCGTGCAGTGCCACCGCATACCCTCCTCTGGACATACCCCTGCAGGTTGGCTTTTTTTTCTAATCTTCAGAGCTTGTCACATGATATTTATGCATACTCAAATTGTGTGAAATAGACTATTAGCTTTCCAAACACACCGCAGACTCATGTTTGTGGGCTGCCACACCATCGCTATAATTTTCGGTTTGAAAAATGAGACGAGTCAGTAGATGCAACACCAGCTTCTTCTTCAAAGAAGAAGACTGGTTCATGTTATGATTTGTTTTATCATTCTCTCCCACTGTCAATTTACCCACATATTCATTTTTTTAATCTTCTGCAGGACCTGCGAAGGACAGAATATCAAATATCGCACATGCAGTAATGTGGTAAGTTCAGCACACCCATTTCTATGTTGTGGATATCAGCAGAGCTTGCAAGTGGTTTTTACTTGGGGGGAAAAAAGCTGATATGGCAAATTGTGTCTGAAACCAAGGGTTATGGGTAATGGGTATAATTTAGTGAGCTAGAATCCCTTTGTTTGAGAGAAAATAAGAAGTTGCAGGCGTGGCAGTGACATTGATTTCTTTTGTTTCCATTTATTCTGGTAATTAAATGCAAAAATCCTCTTTTGACACACAGATTTAGATTTAGATGACTGAAATATTTTGCACTGTTTTTCAAGTATCTAAAATATTTTTTCTCTCTGTGTCCCTTAGGATTGCCCTTCAGATGCTGGTGACTTCCGTGCCCAGCAGTGTTCAGCTCATGCAGATGAGCAATACCAGGATCAGTATCACGAGTGGCTGCCAGTGTACAATGACCCGGACAACCCCTGCGCTCTCAAATGTAAAGCCAAGGATTCAGGCCTTGTGGTGGAGCTGGCACCGAAGGTGCTGGACGGAACACGCTGTTACACAGAGTCTTTGGACATGTGCATCAGTGGAGTCTGCCAGGTGAGTGACAAAAATTGTGATCAAATTGTGATGGTCCTGGGTTCAAATCCACTGGTCAGCTAGAACCTTCCTATGTGGAGTTTGCATCTTCTCTCCAGATATCTTCTTCTCACTGCCCAAGGGCGTGCCTGTTAGGTTAGTGTGCATGGTTATCAGTCTCTGTGTTTTGAGACAGGCAACCCCACCCCTGTGACCCCATATTGTATAAGTGGTTATGAAAATGGACAGCTGGGTAGATGGAATTTGTGAGGGCTTTGGGGTGTTGGTATCAAAATGGGGCCATGGAAGGACAGCAGAGTTTTGGGTGTCCAAGATACAAAGGCTGGTTCCTGTATTCTGATACCACTGATCATCTATGGTCCATGATCTGTGATACAAAGGTGACGGACCTCATTGTATACACACCATGTAAAGGAGGCTGTGTAACTGCAGATGGACCAGAGTACCCATGTAGTCCCTTCATCATTAACAAATGTCAAAATTGGACTGTGGGCTAATGGAAGAAGGTGGCCTGGTTTGATGAATTATGTTTTCTTTTACGTTATATGGACAGCCAGATTCATTATTTAAACGGTGAAAGAAATGGCACTTGAATGCGCCATAACAGTGGTTCTCGAAGTGTTTCTGGCCTTTCCGTTCAAAAACAGTTCATGCACCCCAGACCATAATTTTGACAACTAAAAAAGGTCCACGTTGAATTTCTAATTTAAAAAAATTTGGTACAATAGCCTCAAAAATTCCTGTGTTTATATTTTTTGTGGTCATCTGGGGTCACCTACAGTTTGAGCAATCATTAAACTTATTGTCAGAAGGCAAGAAAAGTCATTGTGATGATCTGTGCAGTATTGTGTTGGGAAACCTTGGGTCCTGGCATTCATTTGATTACTCTGACACATACCACCTGCCTAAACATTTCCACAGATCACTTACATCTCTTTATTGCAACAGTATTCCCTGGTGGCAGTGGGCTCTTTCAGCAGGATGATGTGCACAGCCACACACAAATAGAAAAAAAATGTTTAGGAATGCTTTGAGGATCAGGACAAAGAGTTCAAGGTGTGAACTTAGCCCTCCAACTTCCTCAGATCTGAATCTGATCGAACATCTGTTGGATGTACAGAAAAACAAGCCTAACAAGTCCACTGAGGCCCCATCTCTCAGCTCCTTGGTTTTACTGGAGGTGCTGCTAACGATGTCAGTGTCTGATACCACAGGACAGCCTTGGAGATCTTGTAGAGTTGAACACTTGATGGGTCAGAGCAGTTGGTGGCATAAGGGTAATCAGCACAGTAATAGGCCACTGAATTTAATGTTGTCGCAGGACCACAACACTGGTACACAAGTTGTGGCAGTATCATGCATTTGGGAGCAAACACTAAGAAGTAAATCCAAGTAGGACCTCAAGAGGACCACAGTAGGCTGCCTTATAATGCTCTAGCATCAAGTCATCTGCTTTAGAAATGAATACCAAATGAGAATATTCTTTGAGATTCAGCTCTTGACTGACAGCCCAGGAAATATTTTGCAATGCATTTTTTTGGGTCAAATGGAGTTGCGTCCCAAGGCATTGTGTCTGCAGAGACTCAGAGTTTCTCTCTTACAATGCTTAGAATGATACTGTGGTTTTTGGTTTTCTCTTGTTGACAGAAACTGCAGAAAAGGGTAAAAAGTATGGGTGGTGTCACAGTAATGCAATGAATAAATATTGAAGAGGCCAGAGGGTTGTTTTGGATTGTTTTCATTACAGAATTTAAAGGATTCTGAGAATGACACTTTCCTCAAATTTATTTCTAAAGGCCTATCTGGACCAAGTACTTTGATCATTTTTCTTTTTCTCTATGAATTTGTCTTGTTAATGTTTTTGCCGAAAAGCTTAATAGCAATTTATATCCTGTGTTTATCAAAACTAAAACTTTGAGGCTGCAAAAAGGAGGCTGTTGTATATGTCATATGTCATTCTATTGTGTTTTCCAGATTGTAGGCTGTGATCATGAACTGGGAAGCACTGCAAAGGAGGACAACTGCGGCATCTGCAATGGAGATGGTTCATCCTGTAGACTTGTGCGAGGGCACTACAAATCCCAGCATTCTTCAGGAAAAAGTAAAAAAAATCTTCACTCAGTTTTTGTTTTCTTTTTTTAAAGAAAGTGCAGGGCTAAAGAGATCCTTCAGCAGTTTTACCTGTTTACTACACTGATTGCACCAAGAATGATCACTAAGCTTGAAAATCAGAGCAAATCCTCACTTCTGTTTAGAGACTCAACTACACAACTCAAGAAATGAAGGGAACACTCGATCATCACAGAATAACACAAAGTCAGTTAAACTTGAGGAATATCAATCTGTTAAGTTAGGAAGCATAAACCAATGTGAATCCATCTCACCTGTGTTGGTGCAAATGAAAGTGACAACAGATGCACTGGAGAGGCAACAACAAGACAAACCCCAGTAAAGGAACAGTTTTGCAGGTGGTAGCCACAGACATTGCTCTCTCTCTTTATCCCTCCTGACTGGTTTTTCATTACTTTCGCTTTTTGCTTGTCACTACTGGTAGCCTGAGATAGTACCTGCAACCCATTCAGGTTGCAGCTGTAGTCCAGCTCCTCCAGGATGACACATCCATACAAGTTGTTGTAGGAAGGTTTGCTGCATCTCCCAGCACAGTCTCAAGAGTCTGGATAACAGGAGATGGGCAGTTACATCAGCATACAGCAGGGCTGGTATCTGCTACTTTGTGCAAGGTTGAACAGGAGGAGCACTGCCTGAGCCCTTCAGAATGGCCTGCAGCAGGCTACTTATCTGCATGGCTCTGACTGAACTGTCAGAAACAAACTCCATGAAGATGGCATAAGGGCCCAAGGTCCCTAAGGGGTGCCTGTGCACCATGCACCTCGACCACTAGAGAACACCAGAACTGGCAGGTCTGCCACTGTCTTCACAGATGAGAGCAAGTTCACGCACAACATGACTGCTGTTAGGTATAGGGATAAAATCCTCAGACCTGTTGTCAGACAGTTTGACCAGAAACATGCACATGAGTAGCCAGCTAGAGGTCATTTTGTAGGGCTTTGTGTTATACTGTGATGACCGATGTTTGCTTTCTTTTGTATTATGTAAATGGAAATCCTGCATTGTAGCCCAGCATCTTAAAGTTTGGAAGACCTCAGTGTTTACCAGGAAAGGAGTTTTATCAGCAAGGACATCAGCCCCTGTGGTATACACAATCTTTCACTCACTAATGGATTGACCATTTAAAGCTAACTTTAAACAAAAGTGTTTGCTTTAATATTGCACTGTCCATGTTTTATTACAGTATTAAAATGTGTATTTATATTTCAATCTTCACATTTTAGCTGAAGTTTTGCTTAGGGTTGCTGTTGGCTTTCATCTTCATCAGTCCTTTTTCTTTTTTTTTTAAACTCATTTTGTAGCATTTGTGTAAGTACATATATACTGAAAGTACTGTTGTTTCTTTGTGTTTGCTCAAGCTGAGGACTCAGTGGTGATCATCCCTTATAAGAGTCGTCATGTGCGTCTAGTCCTGAAAGGCCCGGATCACTTGTGTAAGTCCTGGTAGGTCCAGGGTGCCCTTCAATCCAAAACAGTTGAGCATGACCTTTGTATTTGGCAATGTTCTTTTAGTTGCCAAATACTACTATGACTTTTCTGCAGATCATATTGTGCTTTTATGCATGCTCTGATACAAAAAGAGTGAAACAGACATGGTGGTGACATTTTCATAACAGAAAACAGAAGATTATACTTGGCAGACCTTGAAATGAATATTTCACACTAATAGCAATCTATGATCAACCTTTTACTCTGTCATCTAAAAGATATTACATTTTGGCCTCTTTCACAAAGACTGGTTTTAAGAGTGGCCTAGAGCAGACTAACCAGAAGAGGTATATATTTCTTCCTCTTGCTCTGGCTCTGACAAGATATGAAGCTTCCAGCGAACGTCACTGATGTCAAAGTACTGGCATCAAATCCCTGCTGCATCAAATGGATAACAAATGTGTAATCTCTGTGCCTATCCTTCGCTCAGTGGCTTGTTTCCAGATCATCTCCTGAGTGGACAACTTTTTCATTAAATATTTCCCCCTATTTATTTTGCCCAAAGGCACCTTAATTGTAACCATCTGTTAGCTGATGATGGCTGCTTGTTACCACTTGTCTCTCTGTTGTTTTGGTTTAAATGCCCATGCTGAAATTACACAACACCCTGTATAGCCATGGATAAGGTGAGGTCAAATGGAGGAAATGCTTAGTGTAATGCTGGTTGATTTGCAAACCTACATTAGCCTCATTGCAGTGACATAGTGAGCCTCTTTGACTCCAAACACAACAGACTCTGCTCCTTATGTGTAACTGGATCTGACTAAAGGTCTGTGTCAAAGAATCCATGTCAAATGAAAGTCCTCTATGAGGAACGTTTTAATCACATATCCATTTATTTTCTGTTTCGATTTGTTTAAATAAATTTGACGGAATGACGATGGAAAAGAGTAAAAGAAATTACAAGAAAGAATTTGTGGTAGGTGGTGACCATACCTATCTGCTTCCTCTTTGTACATATATTGAGATTTTAACTCTTTTTTTCCTCTTCAGATATTGAGAGTAAAACTCTACAGGGGATAAAAGATGAATTGGTCTTGGATAGATCTGGGCAGTACCATCTAGAGAACACCACCTTGGAATACCAGAAACTTTCAGATAAAGAGGTCCTGAGAATCACTGGTCCACTTGGAGCTGATTTCACAGTCAAAGTAAGATCTGATATTAATACAAATCTCTTATCTTTTAGGTTGTACTAATCCATAGTTATGTTACCAATGGATCAGAAAATGTACTTTTTCAAAGAGGTTGGTCATAATGACAAAGTCACAGATCATCTTATTATAATTAGAGAAATTTCTGTAGTGTCAGTCTGTCCATCGATCTGTTCTGCTTCAATTTAGACCCATGAATTGTTGGAGACCTGAGTAAAGACATTACCAGGTTTGAGGTCATTTGGATGATGGTTCTCATATTTTGACTAAAAGTTGTTCTCTATTACCTTTTCTTAAACCGTGTGTGACATTCACTGACATTGACGCATTTCTTACTCCTAAATTTAATCACAAATTATCACAAATAAGTTCTAAACCCTTATCTGAAACCTAACCTAATTCTAACATTAAGCTTAAAACACTCAAGTCCAAAAAATGTCTTGACCCTTCAAACAGGCGTATGAAAATGAAAGCCTGACAGTTTTTTAAAAATATTACAAATTTTCATCCCTCAGTCTAAAATGCTTGCAAACTCTCCTTTAATTTTAGCTCATCCAGCTGAAGGACCGATGAGCTAATGCCACGAGGCATCCATCTGTCCATCCAAAATTCACAAGAAATGACTCTTCCTAGATTATTGGTCACAGTTTTGTGAAACTTGCACACAGTGATCACATAATGCATCTTCACCCAACTTATGCTAAAGCTCATAGTTGTTGTTTTATGGACACTTCTCTATTTTCACAGCTGGAGCCTATTTCAGCTGTTGTAGGCCATTAGGATATTTATAGATTAATAATTGAACTAAACCAGGTTAAAGCTGATGAAGACCTAGGGCCATTGTCCTGGGTATGGCCACTTGCAAACCTCCTTGACTTGTCAGTGGAATTTCAGTCTCATTAGTTTGCACAAAACAGCCAAGCAGTGGCAATAAAAACTTATCACTTTCTTTCTGAGCTTCTCACGTTGCAAAAACCTGTGACTTGTGATGGATTGTGAGCCAGATGAGCCGCTAGATCGCTGACATTGTGGTTTTGTCTTTGGTCTACTATGAATAATTATTTCCATGACTCACTCATGCTTTTCGAATGGGCAGTGAGAACAAACCTGTAACCCACAACCTCCCTTTTCTGCACACACAATCAGTGAATGCATCCTTGGAGTTGTCCATTTGAAATCACTAACTTGCCATTGTTGTCTGCAGATAACATGCTTTCTGGAGCAGCTGTAAATATATAAATATATATGTATATATATATATGCATTGCACTCACTTTTTTTTAAAAAGCAACGCAGTTCCTGTTAACTCATTACCAGCAGCTCTCAGTTGATCTCTATCAGCTTCATTCACTTTTGTGTCCCATATGGTGCAGTTTAACTCAAAACTGTCATATTTGCCATGAAACCCTCAGAAAATAGCAATTATGAACTCCTGATGAATTTCTCAAAGCACCAAAGTTGACTACTTAAATATGAATTTCAAACAACTCTCTTTGTGTTGTTGCTCGCTTTAAGAGACAACATGTTCAGCTAGTGTGTCATGCATTAACAGTAGTAACACAAACATTCAGAGCCCCAGATTCAGGGGTTGGTTTTGGCTTTATGTTAAATGACTTCATGTCTTTGGCTGCCACACCTATTATTCCATGTTGTGAATGCAGCTTGATGAAACCTGCATTTGATTCATAGTAAGGTGTAAAACTTTAAAGAAGCATTGCAAAATATATAATAACATAACACTGCATACATTTAGTAAATACATGCAGGCTTGCTACAGTGCCATGCCACAATTACTATAGCACATTCTTATGCTTCTCACGCACACGTACGCATAAATTTGCAAAAACAGGGCAAGTGAGTGTGCATTAGAAGTTATACAGGCCATAGACCTGCGAAAACTTCCTCTCTCATAAACGCAAGTCAGAATCGGAGAATGAATAGGAACTGTGCAAAGCGAAACCTGAGAAGCAATAAATGCATAATTTTCTAATCTGTTATGAGGCATACGGCCAGTTCATATCATACTGCTGGAGAACGGTCTGGACAAATGGAAAATCATATTAAAAAGTTGCCAGACAGTCTTTCCACAGTAAACACGTGAATGTGAATGAGTGGTCGTGAAGTTTGATTTATATGTACTGCTGTTAAAATGTGTCTTCAGGCATTTTTTCAAAATAAATGAAATAAAGGGCTAACAAAACACGGGCGGACACAGTCTTATTTGTTCTGTTATTCTATTCTATTACTCCATTAAAATAAAGACTGTTTTAATTCTTATTCTATTAAAACAGTCTTTATTCTTTATTTTATTAAAGCAAAGCTCTAAGAAAGTGTTTCCTCTCATTCAGTAGTTTATTGATGCTGTTCTTTAGGGTCAAATCCTTCCAGTATGTTGACATGTAGAAATGGCATCTCTGTATGGATCCCTGTCTCCTGCAGGTGAAAGTTGGCAATATCGCTCAACAAAATAACTAGAATTCCACTTGCAACATTATTTTCTTCCTTTCTGTCTCACAAGTTGACTGATTAATATGGCTGAATAACAACCGGCAACCACTATTATCTGTTATTCAAAGAAAAAGAGCCAAAAGTAAATCTTAGAGTGGTTTTTATTTTTTTCCTTGTTTGGTATTTCCAACAAAACACATAAAGCTACATTTTAGAGCAATATGATTCTTACAAATCTATACTGCTAAGAGAAATAGCAGTTTGATGCTTCAGCCATGAAAACTAAATTATCATGGGGTCAGTTTTCATCAATGTTAAATGATTAATGTGACCTACAAAAGAGTTGCTATATTTGGACAAGAAGGCAGAGCGCTGAGTTATTACTGAACACTAGCAAGCTTGTCAGAAAGGTGCATTTCTAGTCTATATGGTTTCATGACATAATTAGAGATACTTGTATTTAATGCTAAGTACAATCAAATAAATAACTAGAATTTCACTCATCAGAACTAGAACAGACTTGTTGAAAAGGCCGTTAGTGTAATTAATAATATATAATTTGTCAGATAATTCCAAGTAAAATGTCCCAAAATACAACAACACCACAAACATGGTTGAGAGGTCCTGTTCATTGACTCATTAGTGGCTTTTGGAGCATTTTCACTGGATTTATCTCACATATAAAATGGCCTGCTGTGGGGTGCTCCTGTGCTCCGGTTTTGGTGAGTAAAATGGTATTCTATTTGTCTTTTGCTTAGCACTTATTAGCGGCTATTAGTATTGGTGCTTTGCCCTATAGATGGATGAATGCAACTTGCTAACCAAGCTTGCTTCTTCAATTTTTATGTGCAGTCTGTCATCAGGCTCTGCCTCAAGGCATCCGTGCTCCCATTCATGCATACTGTAACTTTAACGGTAAATACTTCTTAAATAGGAGTTGCTGTTGTTTTAAATTATCCTCTGTATATCCTCTGTAAAGATGTTTATTTCTCCTTTAAAGCTGGACATTTGAGCATATAGAGGGCTATGTAATTTTATGCTCTGTTGAAACCAGATACAAGCTGGTGATTTAAAGAACTACAGTTTATGGAACATTAATTTATAAGCACCAAAGGTTGCATTTTAAAGTGTTTTTTTTTTTTTTAAATTCATCTTCATGAACTTCATGACCTTCCAGGTTCACAAATCAATAACAGCTAAGTCAAAACAGAAAATTAGTTTTAACAAATGATTTGATTCCTAAAGAACAACAGCCTAATTAGGGTTTTATGGTTATTGCACAACAAGCTTTGTTGTGACACCAAGGAAAAGCACAAAATGGCATAGGAACCCCATCTGATTCCTCTTCATGGCTTCCAGTTATATCTAAATTAAATATTCATTGATATTCAGGCACTGATATCCCTTGCTGTTTTACCCTTAGCTTGACCCAGCATGCTTCTGACATGTTGCTGACATTTAAACATTGTTTGTGTAGGTTCAGTTTACCAGTGGAGCAGACAGTGTGATCCAATACATCTACTACCAGCCCATTGTCCACCGCTGGAGAGAGACTGACTTTTTCCCTTGCTCTGTCACATGTGGTGGAGGTAAGCAGCAGTTGTAGTGCTTGCATTTTAAAAATCATGACCGTAGTCTGCAATATTTTCACTCAACTGATTACAAGCTGTGTTTTAAACAGGATCCTCTAATTCACATGTATTTATTAAATACCAAATTATAGAATTATTGCTCTACTGGATCACTCTTGATGGAATCTGACATTTGTTGGCCTGTAGGTTACCAGCTAACCTCAGCAGAGTGCTTTGATCTACGGAGTGGACGGGTGGTTGTGGACCAGTATTGTCATTACTACCCAGAGAATGTCAAACCAAAACCCAAACTGCAGGAGTGCAACATGGAGCCGTGCTTGGACAGGTTGAATTCCAGAACCTTAAGGGGATTAAACTAGATTAATTTTGATTCTGATGCATACCAATTCCTAATTTTCTTAATTGTTTCTGCCTTTTAGTGATGGCTACAAGGAAATTATGCCATATGACCAGTACCACCCCCTGCCTCGGTATATATTCGACTACCGTGAGATAAAATATTAACACACGAAGACACACAATACAAATCCTGACCTCTGCTAATTACCATCAGTCACTTCATGATGTCACATTTTATGATGTCAGATGGGAGAGCAGTCCCTGGACAGCCTGTTCTACCTCTTGCGGCGGAGGCATCCAGAGTCGCTCGGTATCATGTGTGGAGGAAGACATTCAGGGGACCATCACTCCCACAGAAGAGTGGAAGTGTCTTTACTCTCCCAAAACAGCAATCCTGCAGCCTTGCAACACCTTTGACTGCCCCACTTGGCTTGCACAAGAGTGGTCACCAGTAGGTTACTCTTCTTTATAGTGTTTTTAAACATTTGTCCTTTAGGAATGCTTTTTTAAATAAAAAAAGACTAAGACCAAAAGATTTGGTTTAACAGCCACACTAAGCTGTACCTGATTGAATAAATGCATAGAATTTGGTCTCAGTACAATTCATATGGGTGACTTACATGAAGGTCCTCTTGCCAGACAGCTGTTGTGAAGGGGGAAATTAGCTATAAAAATCAAAACTGCTTTTTGTATGAGGCTGTAAACATGTTTATTTCTGCTGTAAAGTTGGGCACTTCGACACATGAGTCTACGAGGATTGACTCACTTTTCAAGCCAGCCTCAAATGGCCATTTATGGAACTGCAGCTTTTTTATAACTTGGTGCCCTGCTTTTATTTTTTTAACCCCAAAGGATGTCACTTTAATTTTGTCAGTACTATAATGTCACAGCCGTGCAATGTGCAGTCTCTACACTATATAGGTGTGTAGCTGGGCTCAAAATTCGAAGACTGGTATGATCTGACACATCAGCATACTAATAAAAGGTTGCCAGAAGTAGGGGCACTAAGGGTTCTACTTTATTTTTTGTTACACAATCTTGAGTATTTTTGTTGTACTTGTAACTTCCTGTATGTGGTATCTTCATGTGGCGTATAAACATTATATTTTCCAAAATGATTTGAATCTTCCATCTAAATTTAAATCTCTAAATTTACTTTCTGAGCCATTACACATTGTGCCATCAAGGCACTGCATCTGGATCGATCTAACCCTCCTAGTCAGCTTAGAGCTGCTGTTACTTTAACCAGTCCTACCATAAATGTCCCATATATCTTCCTCGTGGGAATTTTTCTGCCTCACCAGTTGAACAGACTCATATAGAAGCCCAGGGAGCCAGATTTGCAGCCCCCTAAAAACCTGGGATGTTGTTTATCTAGCACATTCTCCCTCTGCCTTTAAAATGCTTGTTTTGGCAGGGGATAGACAAAGTTCGCTCCTGAGCAGAGAGCGGCTGGGATATGGGAATGATTCTTTCTTTACCTCCCTTGAGTCAAAGACTTATACTTTCTGTCAAACAAAAGCAAAAACTGTTACTATGAATTAACCCATGTAAAAATAGACTGATAGGGTCACTATCAGTTAGTAAGTAATAGACTGTATATCCTGTCATCACCAGTGTACAGTGACATGTGGTCAGGGTCTGCGCTACAGGGTGGTGTTATGCATTGATCACCGGGGACTGCATGCCGGAGGCTGCAACCCAACCACCAAACCCCACATTAAAGAGGAGTGTCTGGTGACGGTGCCATGCTACAAGTCCAAAGGTGGGTGAGGCTGGGTATTTTGACATGTTTTCAGCATAGGGTGGCACTGAAGTTCAGCTTCTGTTGTTTCTGTGTCATTGCTGTAGATACTTTACCTGTTGAGGCGAAACCTGTTTGGCATAAGCAGGCCATAGAGCTTGAGGAGGAAGTCACAGTGAGTGAAGAACCAACGTGAGTACAAACTATACCTGAACACAAAAAATGATTTTTTGTGAGATCATAGTATTGCTGAGTTAAGTGTCCCTGTAGTGTGGTAGTTTACACATTAGCCTTACAAGCAAAAGGTCCCTGGTTTAATTCCAGTTGGGGACACAAGGGTTGCGTCAGGAAGGGCATCCGGTGTAAAACCTCTGCCAAATTACCAATGCAGATTAAGCTGCTGTGGCAACCTCTTGGAAAGAATACAGGGGAGCAACCGAAGGTACACAGTGTTGCTGTGTTGCTTCTTTTTAAGAAGAATAACCTGCAACTCAAGCTTTAAAATGTGTTTTCTAGCTCCTAATGCATTTGACACCTAGATCACATAGCCTCATTGGACTCAAGAGAGATAAAAACCCTGTTAAAACTATTGCAGGTGTTTGGGTTTTGCTGTAATATATTATTATGGGAAGATGCAACTGCTAAAGCTATACAAGGTAAAGGGGAAATTTACAGCATTAAATAACTTCACAGAGTTAGGGGAAAAAGCAAAAGTCAGCTCCCCCTTACACAGTTTCAGCAACCTGCAGCTTAGGACTTACCTGGAGGTGAAATTGAAGTAGACAGAGCTCAGCACTGGCACGTAAAGGCCACAGTATCAGGGCTGTGTTCATGTCAGCAACAATTTTCATCAACTTGTAGTCCAAATGTAAAGGGCCATATAGTTTTTGTGACACTTCTCTAATCCCTGCCAAAGTATGCACCACTTAGAGTCAACATGTACGCACCTTCTAGATGTCAAACTGTTTGTGAGACATATTTCCTTGAAAAGAGACCATATTTTTATTCTTGGACTCTACTAGAGTAGCTTTGCATAGTTCAAATTCTTATTTATCTTGTACTGAGCCTTGGTGCAGGCCGTCATTTCATCAGATGTCTGAAATGAGTTGTTTCAGATCCCTTCCCACTTCCTTTAAACCAGTGGTTCTCAAACTTTTTTTGGCATGCCCCACTTAAGAGGCCAAAAAATTCTGTGTTTCAAACTTTGTAGGAACAGTTTGGGGAAGGCCTATTTCTGTTCCAGCATGACTGTGACCCAGTGCACAAAGCAAGTTTCATCAAAGCACGGTTGGACAAGTTTGGTGTGTAAAAACTTAAGAACTTGACTGGCCCACACAGAGCCCTGACCTCAACTCCACTGAAAGCCTTTAGCATGAACTACCATGGAGATTGTTAGGCAGGCCCTCTTGTTCAACATCAGTGTCTGGCCTCACAGATGCTCTTCTGGATAACTGTGGAGAAATTCCCACTGACTATACAAAATCTTGTAGAAAGCCTTCCCAAAAGAGTGGAAGCTATTATAGCACAAAATGGGATGTCATACAGTATAAAAGCTCCTGTAGGTGTAATGTGTAAGGAGAAGGTTCATGGATATAGTGAAGGAGGACATGCAGGAAGGTGTGGTGTGAGGGAAGAGGATGCAAGGGATAGGGCGAGATGGAGGCAAATGATCTGCCGAAAGAAGAAGTAGTACTTTTGGACATGGACTACTTTTGTCCATGTAATGTATCTTGCCTGACTGATGTCAAACAGAACCAAGAGTATTTGCAACAGTGTGAAGCCTGAGTGTTTGGCTCATAGGGATTATTTTCATGTACACTGACATCTTTATTTGAAACTTCGGCCATGTTTAATATGAGTACCCACCACTGTAATGGCGTATGTAAGCGAGAAAATAAGGAAAAACATAATAGGTCTACTGCAAGTTAGACATGAAATGCTGTTTTGCTTGAAATTGCATCTTGTCTCTTAAGCGGCTTTAATATATAAGGTTATTGTGAGGTTATATGAGGTTATTCAAGGTAAAAGGGGGAAACTGAAGGTGAGGAGTCAAAACGTCTTTTGGAAAACCCTAAGAATGTACAATCACTGGCTACCAGCATTACCTCAGCAAGCCCTCAGATGTTCCAGATGTTCTTGTCCCAAATTTCAGTTAGCTAATAATGGCTGTCATCTGAAAATGGACAATATTTGGACTCTACCCAGTGTCTTGCATGACTTGTATTAGCAACCATGTTAGCCAGTTTAAAACATCTGTAACTTTGACTTATCTTTGGCGTGAAAGAAATGCCAAAACATATTTTGCTCAGCTGCAAAAAAGCATGTCTGTCCTCAAAAAGCATATAAATATCTGTGTATAATATGCAGTAATTTACAGGCCAATGACAATATCTGCCCACCATATGGGGCCAGGTTGCGGATGTGAGAGGAAGGAGAAGGAAATTCCTGTATTAGACTTATTGCACCTCCATTGCCAGACCTTATGCCTGCCCTGAACCACCACTGTGCAACTGCTTGAAAAATTAAACCCATATATGCTCCACAATCTAGCCAAAACATTTTTTCGCCATGAGTAAATAAAATATTTCCATTGATGGATATTTAATTGATACGATTAACATGGGGCTTTGGCGGATATGACAAAAATGTGTTGTTTCCCTCCATGAATGAAATCTGGATTGTTTTTGAACTGACAGATGTACTTTAACGGAGCGTGAAGATAAACATTTCTGTGGGTTCACTTGTTGGCTTTGTTGTTCCTGTTCCAAGGTCTAACTGCTGGTGATTCATTTGTTTGCCCAAAACACAATGAGTCCTTGAGCTCTCATAAAGAGCCAACTTTGCCTTAATTATGAGCTCTTTATTGAGGCATCTTTTAAAACAGCAGGGTGCTCTTGTGTTGTGGTCAGACTGGAGGTCAACCAAGAAGGAATGCTACACAGTGGTGACGGCTGAAATGTCGGTACACCGACATAAGCATTGGAAATGTGCTGTTGTCATTATAAGCCTATTATGCAAAGGTAAAGATGATTTGTGGGGTTCACAGAACCCTATTAGGAAGCAACTGATATACTTGTATAACCTGTTCAAAATGATTTAGATCATTTTGCTTTCTCAGAAATTTGAATGTATGCTATATTGGAGACTTTATGTATTTTTCCAGCTCGGTTTGTTTTTTCTTGGACTCCACCAGCGTAGCTTTGCATGATTCACAGATAATTCATAATAATCCTTATTTATCGTATATGGGTCATGGTACAGATCCTCTGTATTAAACAAGACATTTTAGCACTAACTTTCTTCTGATTGGCTGCCCCTCATAAATGGAAGTTATGAACAGCAGGTGAGTGTAACACATCCAAGAGCTGAAAAAACTGTCTGAAACAGAGCACTGACAGCAATCTGAAGCCTGAGCTTTTGGCTCACAGTAGAACACTTGTGCTAACCTCATTATTTAATACTTTGCACATGTTTAATATAAGCATGCCCTGCTTTAACAGTCTATATGACAAAAAGAAAAAGATTATATACAGTCCTGTGAAAAACTAAGCACACCCCATGATTCCAATAAGCTTGTAAAAACACCTTTAGCAGCAATAACTTAAAGTAAAAACCTTTTTTAATGACTTTTTATCAATTTCTCACATTGTTGTGCAGGAAGTTTGGCCCACTCTTCTTTTCAGTGGTGCCTCAGTTCATTGAGATTCACAGGTATTCATTTATGTGCATCTCTTAAGTCCAGCCTGGTTGAGGTCTGGACTTTGACTGGGCCAGTGCAACACTGTGATTCTTTTCTTCTTCAGCCATTCTGTTGTAGAGCACGGTGGTGTGCATGGGATCATTGTTCTGCTCCATGATTCAATTTCACCCAGGCTTTAATTGTTAGATGACTTTAGATTTTAGGGTTGACTGAATGACTGCAAGGTGCCCAGGTGTTGTGGCTCCAAAACAAGCAGTTGGCAGCCGATATGACGTATTGGTGCCAATATGCTGTGCTGATCTTGAGGTACATTTGCGGGGACATCCACTACTGGGAAGATTGTGGCACACACCTGAATGCTCCAGACCAGCAAACTGCCAAAGCCTCTGTTTTTATAAAGGTGGTCATACCTGCTGATAATTTAATCAAGTGCATTTGATCAGAAGCACCTGGCAGCTACTTACCATCTCAGTTCTTATGGAAGCGGTAAGGGTGTAGTTTTAGTTTTTCACAGGAATGCTTGGAGGCCTGTGAAACCTTTCCTTTTCACATGACTGTATTCATTCAAGGATCATCCCCCCACACCTGTTCTCAAATGTCTCTACATAGTTGTGGTAGACTTGTAATGTGCTAGCTTTACCTGGCAGTGTTTTCGATGGCTGTAGTAGTCTATAGCTTTGCATTTTTCTTCAGTGACCCTCCCAGTCAGCTACTTATTCAGCCAGTGACAGTTGTTATTTAGAAACACAGTTTAATTTATGGCTTGGGTCTTAAAAATTCTTACATGTACTTGTCACCTCTGGTATGACATATGTGAATCTTTTAAACTATAAAAGCGACCAGAAGTGTTGAGCTCAGACCTGAACAGGACCGCTGTGCTGTGTTGTAAACATCAGGCTGCTGTCCAACAGTAACAGTCCCAACTGTACTTATTTGGACAGCTGGACACATGCTTTGTTGTTCAGGCTGTGTGTTACAATACATTCAATTTAAAGGCAAATGATTGATACTACATGAAAGGGCCAAGTCTCGGCTTTAACTTGAATATTTTTCTGTCCATGTTAAAGCAGCTGTTGATGAAATACATCCATTTGCTGAAGTACTGTAAAGAGCAAAAGAAATATACTAAATATGCACTCCCTGCTGTCAACTTGGTGGTTAATCTGTGATGGAACTGAGGACCTCTTTCATGGTAATAGATTAATAGGAAGCATCATCAGTTGGTCTCAGGTGCACATTGTGGTGCAAACTGTCTTTGTACTGCCATATTTCAATATGAGAATATCTGGAATACTACATATTTCCACAAGCACTTAATGAACACAACACAGCATGAAACAGATTTTATGATGTCCTAAATCATCAGATTGAATATCACTGAATCATTATGGATGTTCTGTTCATAGCCTGCAGCTGATTTACCTGCTTTTATCCTTTCAAAGAACTTAGATTTTAATTTTAGCCAGTATTTCTCTGTGTCAGTTAAATTTGCAGATCAAGACGAATTTAGATTTCTTTTTGTCGCACACTTTCTCGTCTTTTAAACTGTCTGATGGGGTGACCGTTCAGCCTCTGGGCCTTTCAGCATTTCCTCCCCTGATCCATTCTTTAAGATGAGGAAAGATGCTCATGAAAGCTGTTTATCCAAGAATAGCTGATCCTAATGCTCCACAGCTGTGCAATTAATCACAGCGGGGCTGTATTTCATAAATGCTTAATGAGTTTAAGAACCTAGCAGCTAATGAATAAAATCTGTTTACAGAGAAAGCTTAAAAACTGATTTGATATCAGGCAGTCCAGGTTTGGTTGGGAAACAGTCCTTATCAAGTCTAACTCAGTCAAATGTACATACTTTTCCACTTGAATCATCCACTTTGTGTTTTCTGAAACCTGCTTGCTGTCCTCTCCAGCTTTGTCCCTGGTCCCTGGCAGCCCTGCAGCAACACGTGCGGTGCTGGAACCCAGCATCGGACTGTCAAGTGCCAAGTGCTGCTGTCCTTCTCCCAGACGGTTGCAGACTTGCCAGATGATGAATGCGAAGGAGTCAAACCTGCAACCAGCCAGCCATGCTACCGCACTCCCTGCTCTGGTGTTTTAGGTCAAGAAGGAGAAAGTGAAGAGGAGGAGGAAAAGGAGGAGGGCAAGACACTGCAAAGAGAGGAACTGCACGACTGGGAGTATGAGGGCTTTACTGAGTGCTCAGAGAGTTGTGGGGGAGGTATGAACTTTATTGATCTATTTGATATGGGAAAGTAAATAAAGGGAAGAAGAAAGAGCAGATATGGGAAGTTGAAAAGTCAGCTTGAGTTTACAGCCAGACATAAGTGAAATTATAGCATGCTGACATGCTCTCAGTGACAATTTAATATGCTGATGCTTAGCAGGTGTAACATTTACCATGTTCATGGTATTAGCTCAGTATGTTACCATGTCAGCAATCACTGTTCACTGCAATCCCTCTAGTTTTGTTTCCTTCAAAACCAAAAATATTGACCTTATGGTGGCCCTAGAGAAAAACTCAGGAGATCTCACATGGCAGTACTACATCCTGTGGGGACCATGAATGTCCGTACAGATTTCATAGCAATCCATCTAAAAACATTTTTTAAGATGTATTCCAAAAAATCTAAAATTTTCTTCCAAGTAAATCGAGGACAAATGTGCTCACATTTAACTTCTCTTTATTTGCTTTTGGCTCATATCACAGTAGAAATACGCCTACACATTTTGGCACAGAGCTTTGATCAGGTACAAAAGTTCAAATGTTCTGAAAGCTATGTGCTGAAATGTATAATATGTGTATAATGTGTATTTCTGCTATGATGCAAGTCTAATAAACAAGTTTACTGTAAGTAATACTCATCGAGCAGCACAGTGGTGCAGTGGTTAGCACTGTTGCTTCACAGCAAGGTCTTGGGTTTGACTCCCTTGGCTGACTGGGGCCCTACTGCGTTGAGTTTGCATGTTCTTCCTGTGCTTGTGTGGGTTCTCTGTGGGTACTCTTTCTTCCTCCCTGTAACACAAGATCTTCTCACCTGTGGGTGCGTCTCAGCACAGACAAGCTCAACACCAGTTTCCACGGGCACACTCTTCGTTGACAGGTTTCCCTGTGGTCAATAATAACAGTTTCCCTTCGCAACAGGCCCAGCTTCTGTCTCTCTGTGTTGGCACTACAATAGACTGGCAGCCTGTGCATGGTGTACCTTGCCTCTTGTCCTGTGACAGGTGGAATAGGCTCCAGTGCCCCGTGACCCTTAATTGGATAAACAAAAAAAATGGAAGGATGCACAACGATTTTACATTTTTTGAATATATTAATTGGATTTTGAAATTATCACTCCACGGAAGCTTTTACTGTTCAAGCACAGCCTCTTTCAAATATGTAACTTCTGCTGCAAGCAAATACATCGTGAACAAACATTCACTTGGGTCTTACAGGAAACCCACCACAGAGTGTAAATACAGTAAATGCTAGTTTGATTTGACTGTAAATCCTGGAGGCAAATCTAACTCCATCACTGTTGCTAAGTTTGTCCCAGTTGAGTTATTTAAACAAATATGATATTCTCCAGTCTTAAACTTATGTCACTGGATGCCAAATGCCAGCATATGCCTCAAGCAGAAGCAAGTTATATCATAGTAATTAATAACGGATGGCTTAAAGGTCATACGTCACTGATGCTCATAGCAGCAGTGAAACACATTTCCAGACAGAGACCGCTTTCTTAAACATCCTGTCAACATGTATTGAGGCCCACTTTAATCTTTCTACCTCCACATCCAAATCATGCATGCCTGCATTGTGTGTCTTTGTGTTAATGTCTCCGTGTGTGTGCATTTGTAACTTAATTTCTGTATATGGGTGTGGGCTTCTGTCAGTGTCTGTGTATGCGCTCATCCAAACTCAACAAACTCCCATTCGGGGATGATTACATACCGGTATCAGATGTCGGATACACACCCTGAGGGCTGTGCTCCTGTGGACCATCACACCACTGCAGTGTTTGAAGTTCCTGCTTCACTGTTATTGTCCCCAACATTAGAGGCAGACTCAGAGAGTTCTGTTACATTACTTTTAATATGACCTTTCATCACATTGTCCTCAGCTAATGCCAGACCTTTCGGAGTCAACCAAACTGTTTTAATGTCCTTTGTGGCTTTATTTACCCTAAAATCTTGATTTTTCATTACAGTGTCTGCATGCAATCTTCTGTGTTGCTCAACATGCTGTAATGGGAAAGCAAGCATGTGTATATTGACATTTTTTGTGACTTTATGTGCTCTCTAACCCCAGGTGTGCAGGAGGCTGTGGTCATCTGCCTGAACAAGCAGACCAGAGAGGCAGCAGACCAAAGTCTGTGCGTGAGCTCTCGTCGACCTCCACAACTCCTCCAGGACTGCAAAACTCAGCCCTGCCCACCCAGGTACAATAAAACCCCAAACTCAGACTAAATTATCATCATCATTATTATTTAAACATAGTTCAAAATGGTTTGTGCATGAAAATTAAAATAGGCTTGATTAATGGATGCTGTAAAAATGAGGAGGAAATGTGTTTCTGGGGAAAAAAAAGGTTTGGCTACATTTGAGAAGAAAAAATTAATTAAATTCAGCACAGAAATCTGGCTGTGCTCTCTCTTAGTGTGCCAAGAGTGTATCCCTCCAAAATGTGCACTATTCAGTATAGACCTGGGACATTCATGTTCCACTTTTAGAGCCCTGATAAATTGTTAGGTCCTAAACATGCAACTACCTCACTCCCAAACTAGTGAAAAAACTTCTCACGTGTTGAATCATTTAAGCTTGACTGATCACTGGTTATGTACGAAAGAGATCCAAAAGCTTCTAATCCACTATGTTATCCCTCTCAGTAAAAGCGCTTGGGCCAATTAAATTTCTATTGAGGCCACTTAAGTTTAGGTCACCCTAAATCAGAATGACAAAGATGGATGCTTGCATCCCTGTAAGCAGGAAATTAAGCCTTGTGTAATCCGACAATAATTTGCTTTACCTGCAAAGTGCAGTTGTAAAAACTATCCTCAGAAAACTTGGTCTTTTATACAACTAGGAACGACCTTTACTGATTGCATGTCAGGTTTACAATGTAGTGCTTATTCCAAGGGGATGCCATTGAAAAGCCTGTGGATGGATCATGCAGTCAAGCATGACTTAAGCCACTACACGTAATGGCAGTCTTCCCATGACAATATCTATTTTCACCGTACACAAAAGTGTTGCTCAAGAAAAAAGAAAGATCGAAAGATCGCTTAAATAATAGTGATCATCCTCTGGGGACTGTTCGTATTCTGGCTACATTTAAAGTTGAAATTATTTGAGAAATTACAGGTTGTTGCTATGTTTTATGCATAGCAACAGTGTTTCACTTATGTTTAAGTCAAAATTTTGCTTCTTTGTTTTTAACTCATCCGGCCAAAGGACTGATGGGCTAATGCCATGTACACATTTCACAACTCGTTACTCCTCCTAGAGTATTTTTCAGATTTTAGTGAAACTTGCGTACACTAATCCCATATTTGTCACTTTACAGGCAGTTTTCCAATTTTACAAGAATTACTACTCCTAAGAGTACTGGTCTGGATTGTAATATTCATAAAATGAGTGTTTGCGTATGACCCTCTGGAATCAATGCATAATTGTCGCAATCAGGTTTATTTACAGCATTATATTGTCCTAAGCTACAGCAGGTGAGGACTGGTCAAGAACGAGGGCCGTTATCCTGGATATGACCAATTGTGAGCCTTCTTGACTTCTCAGATGATTTTAATTCTCATTAGTTTGTGCAATATGGCCAACCAATTACAAAATGCATCACTTTCTTTCTTTATGTCGCAGAGCACAATAATCTGTGATGTAATGGTTCATGAGCGGAATAAGCTACTACATCATTGATGTTCTGGTTTTATTAAGCTTTAATTCAATGGTCAAACTGTATGAAAAATGTTAGAATTTCACATTGGTAGCAACTACTTTTTGTGAACCTAACAAATAAAATATATCCAAATTAAATGCCTAAAATATGAAATGGTAAACCTGCATGTTGTTTAACATGACTGAGCTGTGGCTAAATGGTGAGTGGATTTTGTGGTTGGCCACACGTTTCAGGTTAACACCATACACATTGTCAGTGTTCCACCACTCACACTCTTGTCAGAAAACCCAGAGGCTTGCAGCCTGCCCTTGCCTGTTTTTCCAGGCTTTGAGTCTTGTTTTTAGGCACAACAAATGCAGTATTGGGCTTGTTTCCTTTGGCCCTTTACTCCCTCCCTGAGGCCTCCTCACCCTCCCATATTAAGCTACACTCTTTGGATAGTGTTCCCCCTGAAAGGAAAACAGCCATAGGATTTAGCTTTGAGTATAGCAGCAGTCCATGAACAAGCTTCATTCCCAATTCTCCTCAGACGCTTAAGTAAATATGAGTAGTTTTGAAATATCACCCAATCTGTCAAGCAGAACGTAAAATTGCTGCCATCTCATTTCAAACTAAAGCTTTAAATGCATGGCAACTAGTTGGACACAGGCCATAGTTTTGCATAAACCTGCCAAAGTAACTTTGACACTGGATTAAATCCAGTTTAAAATTGTGTTGGACAACAACATGAATATTAATTCCAGTAGGTCACTGGAAAAATGCAAGTGAAAAAGTAATGCGATGGGGATTTCTTGAATATCATGGAACTCTATGAGGGATTTTATGGTTCTTGCCTTTTCACTTGGATTCACCTTAATGATTTTACATATTCAGAAGACTGCAAGAGCATCCTCTCAGTAGATTAAGAAAAAATATCAAGTACTGAGAGACCTCCCGAATTTACTCTTACTTTGATGGGGTATAAAATAGATGTATACAATGCACTGTATATTTGCCACAAGGGATTTTAGACTGTGGTTAAATGAGCATGATAAATATATAAATGTTGTTCTAACAGGTGGGAAATGGGAGAATGGAGTTCATGCTCTGCTACATGTGGGGTTGGTCTGATGATCCGTACTGTGGTGTGTACCCACCGGCCCTCTCGGGACAGCAATCACACTGTAGTTTTGAGGGATGAAGACTGTCAGAACCCCAAGCCCAGTCCTATCCAAGCCTGCAACCGCTTTGACTGCCCTCCTATGTGGGACACACATGACTGGGGACAGGTAACAGGATGTCATCTAGGAAGCTCACCATTATAAATGTTTGAGAATTCAACATCTAGTGCACATGACTAATTTTTTGTGTTTTGCTCACAGTGCTCCCAGAGTTGTGGTGGTGGGTTTCAGAGGAGGAAGGTATTATGCAAGCAGCGGTTGGCTGATGGCAGCATTCTGGAGCTTCCTGAAACCTTTTGCCCTTCCAAGAGTCCAACAGACCACCAGCCCTGTGGCAAGAAGGACTGCCCGCCTCAATGGGTCACAACTAACTGGTCCCAGGTGGCCTGCTTTCCAGCCAGTGACCATTCTGCCATATTGCTGTTGTTTTAATGATCTAAAAACTGATACTGTACAACTTTTGCTTATTTTGATTTTTCATTTGTCCAGTGTTCAGTTACATGTGGAAATGGTATTCAGACTCTGCAGGCCATTTGCAAGAAGAAGGGGGAGAATGGAAGGTATTGGACTGTAGACCATAAGAACTGTTCCCTGTTGGCTCACCCCATCAGGATCCGACCTTGCTACCTCAGGTCCTGTGAAAGTAAGAGATGCTCTATTTGGCTCTAAATTGCATTGTTAAGATGACAAACAATTAAAACTGCTAGCCCTAGACTGGAAGTAAAAAGGAGAGCTAAGTTCTGTGAGTGTAAAGCTTTTGTAAATTACAAACAAAACTACCAAAAGATCAGCCATGCATCAAGCCCTCTAATCTGTCTAATTAAATTTCAGACTCTATCAAGCCTGATCCCACTATACTGGCTCAGAAGAAAGTTTATATCCAGTGGAGGAAGGGCAAAAAGGTACAATTGGTTGTTGGTGGTTATGCCTACCTTCTGCCTTGGACAACTGTGGTCATTCGCTGCCCAACCCGTCACTTCCATAAGGGCCATATCCAGTGGCTGAAGGATGGGAAGCCCCTGATCAACCTCCCGCATCTCTCTGTAACATCACTGGGATATGTGAAGATTCAGCAGGCTCATGCATCCCATGCTGGGATATATACATGTGTCGCGGGCCAGGCACAAAAACATTTTGTTCTACAGATCATTGGCAGCAAGCAAAAGCTGTCAATTCCTGAGTCATGGCTCCTCGGACAACAAAAGGTTGGGCGACCAGATGTGACCTTAGTTCAAGAAAGATTTCAGGAGCTACCCATATCCCTCAACCAATATGACACTATTGTTGAGCATTTGTTGAAGCTTAAAGGTTCCATCCAGCATGAAAAATACATTGCTGACAAACCACCCGCTAGTGAAAAGAATAGTTCAAACCTAGAGGATGAAGAGGCAGAAATTTACATCCCAGAACTCCTCGTTGCTGACACTGTCAGGCTAGACGAGATCATGCACAACTTTGCAGAAGGCCTTGGAGGACCACGGGAGGAACAACTTATGGCGCAACTGCTCAGCGAGCTCACTATGACACAGGGTGAAACCAATGAGTCAACTCTTCACCCTCCAGACAGTGCTGAATCTTCTACACAAGGGCCACTCCTTTATAAACCAAACATTAAAGCCCACACAGCCAGAGTCAGAAATCCCATGATAATCCAGCACTCGAAGAAGGTTGGCATGGGGCCACAATCTGAAATGATAGTTTATGTGGGAGTGCCTGTTTTACTGCAGAAACCAGTTGCTGCTTTAGTGCTGAAATGCGAGGCACTAGGAAACCCTGAACCATATGTGACGTGGACAAAGAATGGGAAAGAGTTGCACTACAATAGCAGGTAAGAACTAACCCTCAATAAGACTTTTTGTACACAACATATGCTACATGGACAAAAGCTTCAGGCCACACCTCTTAATCATTGAATTGAGGTGTTTCATTCCGTCCCATTGCCACAGTGTATAAAATCAAGCACCTAACCATGCAGGTTGCCTTAAAAAACATTTGTGAAAGAACAGGTTGATTTAAAGAAATCACTGAATTTGAACATGGTACTGTAGCGGGATGCTGCTGTTGCAACAAGTCAGTTCATGAAATTTCTTCCCTCCTAGATATTCCATGATCAACTGTGAGTGGTATTATTAAAAAGTGGAAGTGTTTAGGAACCAGCTACAAAGTGACAAACCACATAAATTTACAGATCAGGGTTGCAGAAAATTCTCCAACACTGCTGACTCAGTAATTGCAGAGCTCCAAACCTCCTCTGGCATTAGCATCAGCTTCATGGCATGGGCTTCCATGGTCAAACAGCTGCATACAAGTCTTACCTCAACAAACACACTGCCAAGTATTGAATGGAATGGTGTAAAGCACACCACCACTAGAATCTGGAGCAGTGGAAACATGTTATGTGGAGTGATGAATCTGGCAGTCTGATGGATAGGTCTGTGTTTGGGCAATGCCAAGAGAACATTACCGACAACACGACTGCACCATGCCAACTGTAAAATTTGGTGAAGGAGGGATAACGCTATGGGTTTGTTTTTCTGGGGTTGGGCCCCTTAGTTCCAGTGAAGGGAGCTCTTAATGCTTCAGCTTACCAAGACATTTTGGACAATTCAATGCTCCAACTTTGTGGGAACAGTTTGGGGATGACCCTTTTCTGTTCCAGCATGATTATGCCCAAGTGCAAAAAAGCAAGTTTCTTAAAGGCATGATTGAATGAGTTTGGTATGGAAGAACGTGACTGACCTGGACAGAACCTTGACCTCAACCCCACTGAACACCTTTGGGATGAACTAAAATGAAGATTACAATACAAGCCCACTCGTTTAAGATCAGTGCCTGACCTCACAAATACTTTTCTGGATGAATGATTAAAATTCCCACAGACACTCCAAAAGCTTGTAGAAAGCCTTCCCAGAAGAGCAGAAGCTTTTATAGCTGCAAAGGGGGGGTGGGGGCAAATCCATCTTAATGCCAGTGGATTTAGAATAGGGTGTCTTGAAATCTTCTGTAGATGTAATGTGTGGGTGGACCCATACTTTTGTCCATATAGCATAGGTACCTGCAGTTATTATCTTTGTATCAGAAGACCTGGATGACTGAGAAACTTCACAGATACCTTGTCTTTGTACTGGCAGAGTAGGCCTGTTGCCTACAGGATCATTGAAGATCCAGTATCCAGGCAAGGGGGATGAGGGTTTGTACACCTGCACTGCTAAGAACCGCTTTGGAAGGATGTCTCTTTCATCTTGGTTACAGATTACAGGTAAGGTCCACACAAGTGGAATTTTTAAGGGTTGTAAAGGGGAACTATTACAGTTAACACAGAAGCCCCATCCCCTTCTTGTCAAACTATCTGTTTGCAAGGGACAACCAATAAGAAAATAGTTGTTTTGAGCAAGTAGAGGACAGCTAAAATGGCTTATTTAAGACAGAGGCCAAACTGAGGGGCTGCACCCAGGTCTGCTATATGACAAATAAGGATCCATTTCAAATGCAATTCATGCTGAGCGACTCTATTAGAATCCAAGAATTGAAAGTAAGAGGTTGGAAATGGGCATATGTGCAGTTTAAAATGTGGAAGTATCAACTTTGATCTATATATTGTTCTCTGAGGTTCAGCATTTTTGCAGAATTCCCTTTGTTGTTTCCTTGCCAAGAGGTAGATAAAAAAATGGCCTTAGGTTTGAAAGAAGGGAGAAAGGGGCTAGCCTAACTCAGCAAAAAGAACACACCTAACTAATCATGATGAATAATCAGAGAAATTTTGTAATTTCCACGGGCTGTTTTCAGTCTGTGGAAAAAGTTTTTATAAGTACTTATAACTGATAAAGTCAGCATAGGCCTAATGTCAAGTTGTGTTTGTCCTAATACACTTTCATGCAGTCCAGTTTACAGTAATTTATGTTGTTCTTTGTGGTTCAGGATAGAGATTCTGGGAATGCATTCATTCAGCACAGAAACAGACAAACACAAGAGTAACCACAGACGCAGACACACAGTAAGCTTTTGCTTATGCCAGTGGCTCGTGTGGCTGAGTCAGTGACAGAGGAATGTCCGGGGCATCACACAGAGCTGGGGTCACCTCTGAGCTGCGCCGTCCTTCATCTCTTCAACATGATCAGTCACACTCTCATCAAAGCACCGCCACTATGCGTTTCCTGATCCTGTAGTACGTTTCCTCCCCATACGGCAACAATTAGAGGTTCCAGGCAATGTTTCAAAGAAGATTAACTTAACATACCCCATTCAACTAATCTAAACAGAAAGGATAAGGAGACTTTAAAGTGATGAAAAATGCCCCAACTGTATTTCTTTATATTTGAATTCAAATTCAGTTAAAAGTAGTGTAATGAGTATGTTTTTAGGCATTTTAAGAATAAAGTGTTTGCAGTAAAATGAAAGCAGTGAAAAACACACTGAATAACTTTCCAATGAAATGAACTGGGACTATATGTTATTCTGAGGTTCAAAAATACAATCTCTTAATTTTGTGCAGTAATGTTTTTTGTTTACATACTAGTGCATCAAAAGATGACAGCCAGGAAAGAAAGCATGTTCCTGTTGATTTCTGCTAATTTCTAAAATTTGGCATATATTTGGTTTATCGTGTTTTCAGGTGGCAAAGGAAGAAGCTGTTCCCAAAGCAGCAGTACAGCCACCAATGGCCCTGCTTGTTCTGAGAGGAGCAACAGCAGTCACTCAGCTGAGCTGTGCCAAGGGCAAGCCTGCCCCTTCAGGTGTGTTGCTGCTATTACATGTGTGTGCTAATAGCCATGTTGAAGACTGGGTTGAATATCTACAGTAATTACATACTGTACTGACTTTCAAACCTAAGTCTACCAACTGCATATGTTGCATGTCTGTAAAAATTATTTTTACCCAAGCTAAAAAACATAAAACATTTAAACCCTAGCTGACCCTTCCTCTTATTTTATTAGGTGGCGAGTGGATACCTGGTCACCGTGCTCAGCTACTTGTGGAGGTGGATCCCAGACCAGGAGTGTCCGCTGCATGAAGGGTCCTGAGGGCAGGTCAACAGAGGTAGAAAGCCAGAATTGCCTTAGAACAGGGAGGAGACCCTCTGATACCAGGCTATGCAACCTTCTGCCCTGTGCCAGATGGGCAACAACCTCCTGGGGGCCAGTGAGTCAGCTTATTATTGAGCAGTAGCACGTATTCAGAAACTTTTAATTATGAGGCATAGTTAAGATTGAAACCTAGACCCTAGAAAGAAAATATTTTTGTGCTGAAAGTTGAACTTTTATCTAAATCTGAAGAAATCTCTTGTTCCAGTGCCATGGCAGGTGTGTGGGTCCAAGTTTGGCCACACAGCACCGCTATGTTTTCTGCCAAGACCCAAATGGCACCAGAGTTCCCTACAGGATGTGCACTGGGCTCCAGAGGTAAAGATGGGAATCAAATTATAAATGTTTTCTACATGTTCGTTTTGGTGATATATACTGTTGACATACAATTTAAAATCCAGCAATGCCTCATTTCAAATAAAAAAAAAAAACAAATCTGCAGAATATTATCTGATGTATGTAGGTCTATATTTTTAGGCCAAGTTCCTTGAAGAACTGCTCTACTGATGCATGTGCCCTTCACTGGCGTGTGGGGCCTTGGACACAATGCACTGCTACCTGCGGGCGGCATGGTTTCCAGTCACGCCAGGTCACCTGCATGCACCTACCGACCGGCAAGGCCTCTCGAGAGCATCACTGCATGTGGAGGCCTCGGCCTCCCAGCTGGCAGCGATGTAATATTGTATCCTGTGGGAGAGGTGAGAGAAAGTTGAAATGATGGCAAGTTGCAAACAAATCTACCATGCCATATGACACATATTTCTGTGAATCAGAAATAAATGTATTACTCACAGGGCACTTCATTAGGTACACTTGTTCTTCTGCTTTTTAATGCAAATATTTATTTAATAAATCATGTAGTGCTGCCACAGGATAACGTGGCATGTCACAAAGCTCAAATCATCTCAAACACATTTCCTGAAGACAAGTTCATCATACTCAAATGGCCTCTGCAGTCACCAGATCTCAGTCCAATAAAGCACCTTGTGGATGTGGTAGAACAGGAGATTTGCATCATGGATGTTGAGCTGACAAATCTGCAGCAACGGCGTGATGCCATCGTGTCAATATGGACCCAGAGCTCTGAGGAATGTTTACAACACCTTGTTGAATCTATGTCACAATAAATAATTTCAGTTCTGACGACAAAAGGTGATCCAACCCAGTACTAACAAGGTGTGTCTAATGAAGTGGCCAGTGAGTGTAGATCCCAAATATAATGTATTGTTTATGGCATATTGTGACTTTGCTTATTTCATTTTCGTTTTTATTGCTTAAAAATGTTTAGTTTAAAAAAATTCTAGTTATGGTCTTTGTTTTTTTGTAGTATATGAGTATTCTTAAGGGGCAAGATTTATGAAGTTCAAAATAGGTTTTACAATAAGAGATGTTGTTGCCATTCATAAAACACTTGCCATACAATTGAGATGTTTTAATTGGCACTTACTGAATTTACTTATTGCATTTTTCTTTTTTTGGATCACAAAGACATCTCAGTCTCAGTAAAGATTTGCACTAATGGCTCTTTATCTGTTTATTTTTATTGTTATAAGTTTATTAAGTACAAAATATTGTTTTTTGTGTGTAAGTAACATTTATTTTTTAAGTTTAGCTTTAGTTAACTATAATTGATTATACTATATTGATTTCAACTAAAAAAATCTAAGATGAAAAACAGTCTTCTGGCATTTGTCCCTGGTTCCAGCACATAATACACATAGTTGTGGTTTCACATGATGAGGTTTGGAAGTATCTGCCTCTAATATGTCTGTTGGCACCCCATTAAAAATCTAGTTAATGGAATTTTGCTTGCGGTGCTTAAAGCACTGAAAAATTACTATTAAAATCCTCTGCTGCATCAGGTATTTCCAGAAACCAGTTAATTTTTTAAAAACTCACATACGACAGTAAGACAGGAAAGATTGCAAACTGTTTACAAATGCATCCAGGGAGACTTGTTGATGCCTTAGTTTTGTTTTTCAAAGTGATGTACAGAAAACCCCCAACTTCCACTCTATAGGTGGCAGAAACTGGCATTTTGAAGCATTTATTCATAAAACTGAAAGTGTCTTCATAGCTACAATTTGAACCTCTTCCTTTTTCATGGGCTGTCATAACTGTATGCATAGTAAACTGTATTCTCTGTATATTCCAGCAGGGGAGTGTCGAGATAGTACAAGGTACTGTGAGAAGGTGCGACAGTTGGAGCTTTGTCCGCTCCCCCAGTTCAAGAGCCGCTGCTGTTACTCCTGCAAAAACACCTGAAGTGGGGACATGAGAAAGATGGTGGAAAAACTGGACAGATCAGGGAAGGTGTCAGCTGAGATGAGGAACCTCTATGCCTATCCCAACACCCTCCGCTGTCATCAGTGATCCATCTTGGATGGGGATTCCTGAGTGTGGAGGAATGTTTGGTCTGTCATGCCCAAAAGTGGTTATTGATTTTCCTCAAAAATACCATATGTGGGTTTGAATTTGAAAGTATTTTTATGAGCACATCTTTTAATGAAGGCTTCAGTTTTACTTTTTTTTTAAAAAAAAGCTGAAGTTCATGGAAACAGCTTTCATCACCACATATTGCAAACTTTAGCAACGTTTCCATTACAACTAGTAGGAACCTGTGGTTTCATAAAGGGGCAGTAAAGTAATTAAAGCACTGACTTTGGGCATTCCCATGTCACATAGTTTCAGGGTTTTCCTTAACAAAAGGAACACCAACACCATAGTTCTCTGCAGCACGATCACTTCATGTCCAAATTATGGTTTGTATTATCCCATCCGATTTTTACATACAAATGTAATCATAGTAATAGGCTTTTTAAAAACTGACTGACTTCATACAAAGGAATTCTGGGTAAACCCCGAGCTTGTGATAACCACTGGATAGCTGTGTGTTTTGTCTTTATTGCTATGATTTTGATGCTAAATGAGCTTTTATTAACGTAGCAATGGCGTAAAAAGGTGTAAAAAAACTGAAAACTAGCATTTTGCTGCTCATAAATGAGAATGATTAGGCTAATATGACCAAAAATCCTAATATTTAGTAAATGATACACATTTGGTATCAGCCACGTGGGAAATAAATTAAGCATGTGCCAACTGTAATGATTGGTCTAAAGTGGAAAGAAATTCAGATCGCAGTTTTTAGAGGGTAGGACTCTATAAAGATTTCTCTTGCATGGGTTGCACTATAGGAGGTGTACGACTGAAGCAAATAATGTTTTGGGAAATAAAAAAGATTTTTTGCACTCAGAACTCATCCAAGTCTTTGTTAAAAACATGGCTTGCAGAGTTTTTTTTTTATCTAGTTTGTAAAGTTTTTTTCAGTATTTTGTTTTGTGATCATTCTTGAAAAAATATTTGTCAATATTGTCCCTTTAACCACTTGGTAAAGTTACCCAAAGATCTGATGATGCCCAGTTCATCCTGTCCACCAAATGACATTTTTATGTACATGAGTGTTACATTCACATGTTGGTGAATACAGTGGGAAACCATACAGACAGGCAGGGTTTGCACTTTTGACACTATGTCCTGGGTTCCACAATGCTTTTTTATCATCAGGTGCAACACAGCTTAGACGAAAACTACAGTTAGATCCATAGGTTTTTAGGACAGTGACACAGTTTTTGTAATTTTGCCGCGTTACAGCACCACATTGGATTTTAAATCAAACACTGATGGAAGTGCAGACTTTCAGCTTTAATTCAAGGGGTTTGATATAAAATTGAATTAACTGTTTAGGAATTAAAACCAATTTTATATGTTATATATAAGGATTGCCTTTATTACTTTGATGAAAATCCTTCACAGTCACTGACTCCCTGAAGTCCAGAACTCATGGACATCACTAAATGCTGTGTTTCCGCCCTTAAGATCAAATATAAACTACTATTCAAATGTAAATGACTGTTTCTCCCTGCATTTAAAGGTGTGGCTGCTCTGCAAATTCATTATACATTATAAAGTGTTCTTTACTTGAGTAGATGCTGCGAAGGGGTTTTTCCTAACCGAGGAAAGAATTCTGCGACCATCCACTTAAGTTGTCTTCCATGGTCTTCCTGGCTTTTTTATGTTGCTGAGCTGGAAGTGCATTTTTTATTTTTAAGGATGTTCCAGACTCTTAAAGTTTTTGCTACCTCTCTAATAGTATTTGTCCCAGCCTAATAATGACCTCTTTCACCTGCATGAACATCTGTTTGGACCTCATATTGAAATATTCAGTGAACAGCTACTAAAGGCAAGTACAACACTGGAATCAGTTGCAGATCTTTTATCTCCTTAGCTTGTCATAAAGAGGAATAGAGGTCTGACCTGGCCATGAAACTGCTTTTCAGTCAATTGTTCAATTAATGTGGGGACTGTGTATAGAATGCTGTAATTCCTAAACATTTAATGCATTTCTTTTTGTCAAACCCTTTGAATGAAAGCTGAAAGTTTGCACTTCGTTGACATTTTAACTGTTTCATTTCAAATCCACTGTGGTGGCGTACAGAGGCAAAATTACAAAAAAAGGGAAAAAAGTGCCATTGTCCCTAAGCTTATAGGCCTAACTATACTTGGCCCTACACTGAGGTGTGATATCACAAGAGGAAAATATTGTATTACATTTCCTAAGTTATGTAGATATTTTTTCTGTCATTTCAACTATTTATTTCCATGTGTGTTCTTGAGCAAAGTTTTGTAAATAATTACAGGCATGGGTCCTTCCTTGCGGCTGATGGTATTTGATGTGCATGCAACGGGGACCCTCTGCTGGTGATTTGATGTGTTGCTTTTTATCATTAAACAAACCCAAATACATTCCTTTTTATAATCTGGTTGTTGTGTTTCTCCTTCTTTCTTTTTTTTTTAAAGTAAAACTGACTGCATTATCAAGTCAGAGAAAACTATGGTAGAACATATAACAAGTTTGCACTATTGCGCAGGCTGGAAAATAAACCGGAAAAACAAGACTTCCAGCATACATCATCATGACAGCTCTCTTTCAAGTTTTGTGAACATGACACTTCCTTTTTCAGTATCTAAAATAAACAGTTCACACTCTGCTTCTCAACTCCAGTAGAGGAACAGGAGTTCACGAGGTCTCTGTTGGCTACAAAAAGAAGTAAACTCTTCACAGCATGAGTCTAGTTGCTGCACTTCAAACTGGCACCATCACCCTGACTGTGACTGGCCGCCTTTTATTCATGCTGAGGATTGTTTCAGTTTAAATTATGGTGGAAAAGGATTTTTGTAGTTCCTGTCTGACAGCAGTGAGGGTACTGAGAGTACCCCTCGTGGACGAACTAGAAGGACACATTGACACTCTGGTAGAAGTTTTAGTGTGTCAGGGAGTGTTTAATCGAGATGATCGTGAGGAAGTGTTGTGTCATCTGGGACCCCGGGCAAGAGTAAGAAAGGTGTTGGATATCCTGGAGTGCAAAGGCGAGGAAGCAGCTAAAATTTTTCTTGCTGTTAAAAATGACTGTCAGCACGCTGAAGAGGTGAACACGGCTCTGACTCAGTCCAAAGGTATGCAGTTTCAACCACAGAGAGATGACTGTTGGATTTTAGATCAGAATTTGAACTTAATGCTTGCGGGTGGGGGAGTGTCTTAAAGAGGGGAATGGGGCAATATATGCTCATATATACTCAAGCAGATGCATACTGAAGTACAATTTTGATGTACTTTTATTTCAGTATTTCTATTTTCAGCTGCATTATACTTATACTATAATTTGGAGACAAATATTATACTTTGCTCCCCACTACATTTATATTAAAGCTTTAGTTCTGAATAATTTTGCAGGTTTAAATTAATATAAATTAAAAGTCTACTAAAAAAATCATGCTATTGTATGTCAGATTAAGTTTTCCATAAAGTAATAAAATTAGTTATAAATGTAATATTAAACTACTGTACTTTGAATGAATGAATCATTATCGTTCTCTTGATATAATGTAGTTAACTATCCTCTATACCGTGTACCTTTACTTCAAGTGCCTTGAGTGTGTTTTGGTGCCAGTACTTTGGTACTTTAATTTGAGTAAAATTTTGAATGCAGTAATTTTAAATTCTTCTTTTACTGCTATGCAAAAGGTATTTATTTCTAAAAAGGTTTGTTTATACCAAGAGTGCAACATGTGACGCATTTCTAATGATTAGTATTGTATGACCAACAAATTATACCAAGCTTCTTTTCTTTCACAGAGTACAACAAAGTCAAACAAAAGCACAAAGATGTCCTCAGGCGCAGGAGTGAGAGCATGCTTTTCTACAACACTCGACACGGAGAGAAAATCCTATTTTCTGAACATTATGTCAACCTTCTCTTAGTTGATGGACACCAGGGATTAGAAAATAAAAGACATGAGGTGCTGACCTTTGGACAAAAGCGGCTATGTCTGCAACAGAAGTCAGCGGTGCATAAGAAAATCACACCAGCTGAACTGTTTTCAAGTGCAAATGGAATCCGTCCAGTCAGGAAAGTTCTGGTGTCAGGAGTGGCTGGAATCGGAAAAACCATCCTGGTGCAGAAGATGCTGTTCGATTTTGGAGGAAACAAGGACCACCATGCATTTGACTTCATCATACACATGACCTTCAGAGACTTGAATCTAATTGACAAACCCACAAACTTACGGGAGTTGGTCTTACGCAAAAACAGGCACCTTGCTAAAGAACTGGACAACATCTTGGCAAATGACGACAAACTGCTGGTCATCCTGGATGGCTTTGATGAGTTCAGACACTACAGGAGCTGCGACGTGGATGTATTTGTGACTGAGCCAGATGAAGAGTCAGAGGTCAAGGAGGTTATTGGGAGCTTGATGCAGGGTGAACTACTACCAAACGCTTCTGTCTTGCTCACAAGTCGGCCTGCAGCTATGAACCACGTCCCTATGGGTTGCATTGACCGCTTTGTGCTCATAGTGGGCTTCTCCTTGGCTGAAGTTCAGGATTTCTTCTTGCGTTATTTCCAAGACAGTGCACTTGCTGACCGCATGTTCTCGGTGGTATCTGCAAATGAACTGATGCTAACACTGTGCTACATACCTGCATTTTGCTATATTGTTTGCTGCATCCTCAAAGAAAGCAAAGACCTTTGTGGTGAAAGCCCCAAGACCATGACGGATATTTATGTGCAATACCTGGTGGCTTTGCTTCGTTCTCACACCCAAACAAGAACTGAAACATGTTTTCAAGGCCAGATAGCAGGGGCCATTCAGCAACTGTCTGATACTGTGTTAAAGCTGGGTCGACTTGCCTTCCAAAAGCTATTGGAGCATCAAACATTATTCTATAGCAGCGACCAAGACGTTGCAGCATTAGAGGGATGCAGCCTCGTCAGTACCTTCCTTGATAAAACAATTGCACAAGAGCCTGGCTGCACTGAAGAGGTTTACTCATTTGCCCATCTTACTATTCAAGAGTTCTTTGCTGCAGTTTACTGTGCAGTGACAGATCACCCTTTGCCAGATGCACTCCAGCCCACACCAAGCACTGGAGAGGTATCAAACAATGGACACTTGGACCTTTTCAGCCGCTTCCTGTCTGGAATCCTCTCTGAACGCAATTCCGGTTTACTGTCAAGACAGGTGGGGCTGTGTTGCCACAAAGAAAAAGTGGACACGTATCGGGACAAAATCGTCACAGAACTTAGAATGCTCTGTGAAAATGGAGCACACATCCTGAACCATTTACACTGCCTGTTTGAACAACAGGACCCCTTGTTAGCCCGAGCTGTGCAACCAAAGAAACTGCGAGTTAATGTCAGTGATGAAACGCTCTCTCAGATGGACTACAATGTCATTAAGTACTTTCTAAACCTTACAAAAGGGAAAATATCAGAGCTGGATCTTACTGGTACTGGAGTAAGCTGTGATACACTCAAAGATATTCAACAGCTGTTGCATAGATGTGAGAGCCTTTGGTGAGTTGCAGGTAAAACTATAAAAGTTTAAAGTTTTAGTAGACCTTTCCACGTGGGTAATGAATACTATATGGACAAAACTATTGGGCCACACTTCTTAATCATTGGATTTAGGTGTTTCATTCAGTTCCATTGCCTCAGGTGTGTAAAATCATGCACCTGGCAATGCAGTCTGTCTTGACAAACATTTGTGAAAAACTGGGTCTTTTTAAAGAGGTCACTGAATTTGAGCATGATTCTGTAATAGGATGCCACCAGGAAGTCAATTAATGAAATTTCTTTCCTCCTAGATCTTCTACAATCAGGTGCAAGTGGTATTATTGGAAAGTGGAAGCATTTAGGAACCACAGCAAAACTCAGCCACAAAGTGGCAGACCACATAAAGTTACAGAGCAGGGACACAGAGGGCTGAGGCGCGTAGTGCATAAAAGTGGCCAATGCTCTGCTAACTCAAAAAGTGCAGTTTCAAAGCTCCTCTGACATTAACATTAGCACAAAAACTGTGGGCTGGGACCCTTCATGGCACGGGTTTCCATGGCCAGACAACTGCATTCAAGCATTCTGATGGACAAGTCTGGGTTTGATGAATGCCAGGAGAAAGTTACCCGCCTCACTGTGCTGTGCCCCCTATAAATTATGAGCAGAGTAAATGCTATGGGGTTGTTTTTCTGGTGTTGGACTGGACCCCTTATTTACAGTGAAGGAAAATCTTAATGCTTCGACTTACCAAGACATTTTGGAGAATTCTAAGCTTCTGACTTTGCACAATTTGGGGAAGACCCTTTTCTGTTTCAGCATAACTGTGTCTTATTTGCACAAAGCAACTTTCATAAAAACATCACTGGGTGAGTTTGGTGTGGAAGAACTTGACTGGCCTACACTGATCTCAACTCTGTCGACTACCTTTGGGATGAACTATAGCAGAGATTGCAAGCCAGGTCCTTTCCATTAGTGTCTGACCACACAAATGCTCTTCTGGATGATGAAAAGTCCCACAGACACACTCCAAAATCTTGTAGAAAGTCTTTCCAGAAGAGTGGAAGCTGTTATAGCTGCAAAGGGGCGACCGACTCCACTCTGATGCCTTTGAGTTTAGAATGAGATGTCATAAAAGCTGGCCCAATACTTGTCCATATAATGTATTAAACCTTACAGTATACTGTATATAGTGTATTAAACCTTTTAGTGGTAACCATATTGCCTCAAATATAGAAAGTTGTTGCACGATATGTACTTACTCCTCCAATTCAATTTAAAGGCTTGGAGAAAACAACCTTGATATGGAAGCAGTTCAAGTCATTGCTAATGTGCTGCAGGAGTCAGAAAATGTCACCTACCTTGGGTAAGATGTCAACTGATTTTACAACATTTTGTTAGTGAAAAAAAATATGCTTAAAACATAGATTACAAGTACTAAGTGCACACTCAGTTACCCAGATGTTGTAACATTTTCTGTTCCTCTTAGACTTGGGTGGACAAACATTGGTGATGAAGAACTACTGCCCCTTGCTAGTGCCATACGGGTGAAAAAAAAGCTGCAGGAATTGTGGTAAGTAACCTTTTGAGTTGTCTTGTTTCCAGGGCACATGATATATTTTGGGGAAATGAGAGTCTTTCCACACTGAGGATGACTGTAATCACCTGATTTCAGAAAGGTGAAGGGTTACAACCAAACCAGTAAAACTAATCCAGCCACTGATTCTAAATACACCACATGAACAATTTAGTTTGGGATATAGATGGATAACACATATTTGATTTTTTTCTTATTTGCATGTAAATATATAATACATTTATTGTTGCAAATATACATGTTACTGTTGCCTATGTGCTTGAACAGGATGGAGGGCAACCGACTGAGCTATGGAAGTTTGCTGTCTCTAACTGATCTGACCCCAGATCCTCTGAAAAAAGTTGTGTGAGTAAATGGCCTTTAAAGTAAACAATTCAAAACAATGTTTCACCAGTTTGTGCTTTGCTAAAACTTATGCTTATCCTCTCTTTCTACAGGGCCATTTGGAATGACTTGACTGACAAAGAGCCAGAGTGTGTGCAGACTGAGGAAAGCATCACTGTGAATTTCACAGATGATGAAATGTGGGAAGCATGGGGTGAATGGGTCTTTAAAAGGTGTGAGGTCAGCAGCAATGAGAAGTTAGTGATGGTTCTCCACAAGGTGTGCAACATATCGGCACACTGCTTAGAAGTCCAGTGGGCACAGACCTTCTACAGTCAACTTTCACAGCTCATCAAGAGCAGAATTGAGAGCTGCACTGAAGAGGACATGTGCAAGAAGCTCAAAAAATTTGACAGTATTTTGAACCTATGATGAAGATCAGCCTCATGTAAATAAAATTTCAATTCTGATGCTGATTGTTTTGTGGAAGACTTCTTCATCTTCTTTCAGCTTCTCCTTTTAGGGTTCGCCACAGCAGATCATCTGCCTCCATCTCGCCCTATCTCTGCTGTTACACCAACCCGCTTCATGTCCTCCTTCGTTACACTGATGAACCTTCTCTGTGGTCTTCCTCTTTTCCCCTTCTGACAGCTCCATCCTCAACATCCTTTGTCCAGTATATCCACTAGCCCTCTTCTGCACATGTCCAAACCAGCTCAGCCTTGCCTCTCTGACTTTGTCTCCAAACTACTCAACCTGAGCTGTCCCTCTGATGTACTCATTTCTAATCTTGTCCATTCTGGTCACTTTTGTGCCACCGTCTCCAAACCATACATCATAGCAGGTCTCACTACTGTCTTGTAAACCTTCCCTTTCACTTTCGCTGCGATTCTTCTGTCACAAAGCATCCCTTACACTTGTCTCCACTCACTCCACCCTGCCTGCACTCTCTTCTTCACCTCTCTTGTACTCTGTCCATTGCTTTGGATGGTATTTAAACTCATCCACCTTCATCCCCTCTACTCCTTGCATCTTCACCATTCCACCTGGCTCCCTCTCATTCACACACGTACTCTGTCTTGTTTCTACTGACTTTCATTCCTCTTCTCTCCAGTGCATACCTCCACCTCTCCGGGCTCTCTTCTTCCATGTGCTCCCTACTCTCACTGCAGATCCCAATGTTGTCTGTGTAATAAGCATAGTACAATTAAGACATGTCAATGTCAATGTCAATGTCAGCTTTATTTATATAGCACATTTAAGGCCAGGCCAACCAAAGTGCTTTACAGTACATCAATAAAAACAAATACAAGCAAACAAAACACGAAGTTAAAACAAAAATAAAAACAAGTAAATGAAAAGGCAGTATAAAACACTAAAACAAGATAAGACAGGCAAATGGAAGTGACGGCACTCAGCCAAAGGCCAGGGTAAAGAGGTAGCTCTTAAGACGTGATTTAAAGATCTGGAGGCTGTTTGCAGAGCGCACAGAAAGAGGCAGCGCGTTCCACAAAGTGGGAACCACCACAGCAAATGCCCCTCCAGTCTTCCTGAGGGACCGCAAAACATCCAGGACCATCTGGTCAGCTGACCTCAGAGCTCTGGAGGGTTGATAACGTTTAACCAGGTCACATAGATATTTAGGGGCCAGTCCGTTCAGGGATTTAAAAACAAATAAAAGAATCTAAAATCAATCCTAACCCTAACTGGAAGCCAATGAAGCAAGGAAAGCACCGGGGTGATGTGCTCGCGCTTCCTCGTTCCAGTCAGGAACGCTATGTTCTGGACCAGCTGCAAGCGGTTCAGTTCGGTCTGGGTGATACCGACATACAAGGAGTTGCAGTAGTCCAGTCGTGATGTAACAAAGGCA
>VUQH01084283.1:0-13485 GCA_015106775.1 Etroplus canarensis
TACCTCCACAAAACTGGAAAAGGATGAAGTCCTGCTTTCAAAACCTTACTCAAGTACAGAAGTAGAATTGAAAGATGTGTTTGAAGTATGAAAAGAAAAGAGCATGAAAAACACCATAATGGATCAGTGGTATATTTGAGTCAATTACCTCATTTACTGTCTGAGATGCTCATGTTATGAATCCACATGTTTGATTTGATCGAACTGTGTATACAGTAGATCTCACATAGCAAAATTTATGGCAGCCTATTTGAGTGTACGTAAATGTACATTTTTGGAATCATATTTCTGCCTTTAGGCGACAAGATAGTGGGAAGAGGACTCAACAGATGACACAAATTGGTCAGTGTTCTTTAAAGTCTGCTACTATAACACCACATTGTACAAGTGCATCAGTGTTAATAATGGAATTAATGGCACTAAAATTCCACTTATAACAGGGAGCTTGAGGATCTGCATTATTCATGCTGCTTTATACTTGTATTTTACAATCTATATTCCCAAGTATAGGTTGATGCATGGCTTCTACTGTAGGCATGTGGACACATGCACAGACCGTTTCTTATATTAACTATCAGCAACCTAATGAAATTAGCTGCAATCCTGAACAAAGCAATCAAATTTTACTCCACAAAACAACACTGAAATAATTTTTTAATGTACAAATATGTATGTAGAATAATTAGGGCTACAAATGATTCAAATTTGTGATTGGATTAATCACAGGCTGGGATTAATTTAGATTAATCACAATTAATATCTATTCTTTATTAATTGTGCTTCATTTTGTGCACAGAGTGTGCAAACTACATTATGATGGTAGATTGTTCTGTCTCCGTTTTTTTTGTACTCAAAATCATTGAGAGGGCCAAAATGATCCATCTTGATCAAATTGATTCTGCCGCCAGATAGTGTTGGAGTACCAATCTGCATCAGTGAGTGGAATTGTGGGATTTTGAGTCATTGTGCACTACACATAATTTAATCAAATTAATCATGCAACTGAATTAATCTGGATTAACATGTGACAGCCCTAATAATAATTATTATCTAATGCTGGTAAAATTCTTTCACTTTTAATATTTTGAGTAGTTTTTCCCTAATTACAGTACTGTGGAAAAATATTACAGCACTCCTCATTTCTTTATATTTTGCTAAACCGGAAAATGGGAAATGCGAGCAAGAATTTACTGAAACATGTGCAAACATAAATGGAAATATATTACATATGACAAAAACAGAGTTCATACAATTCTAAGAAGGTTGAAATTCACAATTTGGTGTGACCACCTCTATTCTTCAACACAGATTGAACTCTCTTAGGCAAACTTTCTTATCATTTCTTTAAAGCAGTCATCAGGAATTGTCTTGGTGTCATGGTCCTCTGTCCTCCAGGTTCAGACATGCCCTCTCTCTCTCTCTCTCTCTCTCTCACTCTCCCCCCTATGAGTTGGCTCTCTCTGTCTCTCTCTGTCAGGTGTGGGTTGGGTTAAGTAACATTTGTGTTTAGTCCTCAGGTATGGGTGTGGTGAGGGTGGAATTGTGGCTGCACACCTATCTCTCATGTCTCATCACCAGCTGTATTTAAGCCAATCAGTCCTTTCCACTCTGACCCCTTGGAGAGAATACAAGGGAACAGCCAAAGGTACAGTCTTCTCCATTCTCTACTGGAATGTTTAGCTACTTCATGTGTTTGTACCCACCTGGATTCTTTGGAGAAACCTGGCTGACCCACTCTCACTCTTTGGACCTGAGGATTCTGCCTGACCCACTCTCACTCTACAACTTGACCCACCGCTACTGGAAACAAAGACGACTGGATGATTTGGAACCCCTTGGACTTTGTACTTTGGAGGACAGTCAGTCCCAGCTGACTCTGAACTGTTGCCTATGCTTTGTGTTCTCACCTTGTGTTTTATTAAAACCACTCTAATTCTTACTTCTGTGTCTGCCCCCTTTTGGGTCCGCATCACACACTGTGACGCCAGGCTTCTTAAAGGACTTTCCAAAACTCTTCTTTGGATGTTGGCTGACTTTTGTTTTGGTTTCTGTCTAGATGATCCCACACTGACTCAATTATGATGAGATCTGGGTTATGGGGAGGTCCATCCATGTCCAACAGTGTTCCAAGGTGTGTTTTTCTACTCATTTAGACTTTTACTGCATTTGCAAGGTGTTTTATCAGACTTAAAAATTATGCCGTTGCCAGTCAGATGGTATTGCACAGTAGATCAAAATCTGATGGTATTTTTCTGTGTTCATAATTCCATCAGTTTTAACAAGCTCCCCAAAACCACTGTCTGAAATACAGCCCCAAACCATGACAGACCATGTTTTGCAAATGGCTCTAGACACTCACTGCCATACCTTTTTCTTGATCTCCTCTGTACATACTGATGATAATTTGGACCAAAAAGTTCAAGTTTGGATGGATCACTCTATAAGACCTGTCACTACTGATTTTCAGTCCAGTTCTTGAATAATTTGGCATACCTCAGCCTTTTCTCCCTGCTTTCCTTCCTTAAGAATGGCTGTGTCGGGTCTTTATTTTTCTATTTTAATGACATAACTTTAAGATACCAGCGATGGGTCGGTGTCAAATGACTTAACAAGCATGTTCAGTTACAAGGACTGTACTGAAAATGAGTGGAAAAGGCCACCATTGTCCAAAGAAAAACTTTGAAAGACCTTCAGAAAGCCTGGATAACGATTTCTCCACACCACTTTAAAGCGTTTCAAAATGTAAAGAAATGAGGGACAGTTTGAGAGTTTTGCACAGTACTGTGTATTCCATGTGTGTATGTGCATACATTTATATGTAGTATTCATATATATTCTCCCCTACAATTTGGTAGATTAGATTACAGTTTGATTAAAAAATAAAGCAGCATCAGGGAGGGGTGACTGACCAAGAACTGAATAACCAGCCTCTCCCTTCTTATGAAGTAGCACACTGGGACCTCAAGGTCGCTCACAAATGCGGACTGCAAGACAGAGACTATGTTGTACTTTATAGTCTATATTTGAGTCTGTGTGGGAAAGAGGTTATGGCAGTGGGATCACCGCAGCCCCATGTTTTTGCTTTTATCTCACCAGGATGTTACGTGGATGTCCTTCAGCAGGCTAGTGAAGCGGTCGGTCAGAGGGACGCACAGGGGGCCCAGCAGGTTGTCCCAGCTGGGCTGCATGTATTCACTGGCCCTGCGCTGGGCATCACTCTCACAGCACATATACTCATGGTTAGGAGTCACTATGTAGGGGATGAAATAGTAGTTACCACTGGATGCCTAGAAAGAGAGGGGAGAGGGTTTATTTTTAAATGCTGTTTTAAGAAAGAAAAGGACTTTTGAAAGCCTTGTACAGGTTTAATACAGTTAAAAGAGATGACTGCTGCCAAGTGCAAAGGAGTTCAGGTGGGCAAAGATAAGAAGGTGAGATGGAGTAAGCAAGGATTATAGTAATTAATGAGGATCGTCACAAGTACAGGATCAGTACATCACTGAGACTGTCTGGTAACATCATGACAATATCATTAAAGGTTGCTGCAAAGAATAATCCTTAAGTATCAAGAAGCTTATACAAATATGATTTCATAGAAGAGTTAGGATGTATTCCACTATGCAATAAAAACAAAAATCTGTGATAAGTTAATTCACGTGAACCTTTATTTAACTGACAAAAGTGCAAGGAAAAGATTTTTAATAGATTTACTGACCAACTTAACTGTATTTTGTTAATATACAAAAAATTAGAATTTAATGGCTGCAACACACTCAGAAAAAGTTGGAACAGGGGCATGTTTACAATTGTGTTACACCACCTTTCCTTTTAATAACACTTTCTAATAATTTAAAACCATTTTCTGACTGAGGGTAGTAAAAGTTGTAGTGTTGTAGTGTAAAAATCTTGCCCATTCTTGGTTGATATTTCACAACAGTCTGTGGTCCACTGTCTGATTCTCCTCTTCAAGATGCTCCATACATTTTCCATAGGAGACAGATTTGAACTGGCAGGAGGTCAGTAAAACACATGCACTCTGGGTCTACAAAGCCAGGCTGTTGTAGTTCGTGCAGAACGTGGTCTGACACTGGCATTGCCGTTGCCTTGACGGCAGAATATGTCTCTCTAAAATCTTAATATATGCCACAGAGTCAATGGTACCTTCACAAACATGCAACTCAGCCATGCTGTGGGCACTGATCCACCTCCACACCATCACAGATCCTGGCCAAGGTTATTATAGAGAACTAAAACTAAACTAAAAACTAAAATGAGGGGAGAAGAAGCCATTTTAACTCACTGAAATAAAATAAAATTAGACTTTTGATCAAATTTAAACTAACTAAAAGGATACTGTGTGCTTACAAAACTAACTAAAATAAAATAAAAAATATGTAGAAAATGTCCTTAGTTTTAGTCTTTGTCAGTTTGGTCAAAATTGGTAAGACAACCTGTCTGATGAGGCTGCTTATTGAGACTCAGGATATTTATATGACTGAGAGCCAAATGCCTTCACAAAGTATTATTTGTATTGTAATTTCCCATCTGAACATCTTAAATCTTCCCTTGACAAAAATCCTGCATGTCATAATAATTAGGAAAATTAAAACTAACACTGAAGCTAATAAAAACTCAAACTAAACATTTTCGCACAATTAAAAACTAAAGCGATGCGGTGAGCAGACCCACTCTGCAAACTAACTGAAACTAAACTGAATTGGGGAGAAAACAGCTGAAAATGAAATAAAAATAAAAACTAATTTGAAAATACAAAACTATAATAACTCTAATATTGGCTTTCATACTGTTTGCTGATAACTATCTGGATGTTTGTTTTCATCTTTAGAACGGGGGACTCGAGGCACAGTTTTTTGCAAAAACAAGCGAAACTCTGACCACAGCACACAGTTCCACAGTCTTTCAGACCATCTGAGATGAGCTCAGACCCAGAGAGCTTGGTGGCATTTCTGCAGAGTGGATATACAGTTTCGTCCTTTTGTAATAAAATTTCAAGTTGTGTTTCGAGAATCAGCGATGGAATTTATTAAGCAACAATGAGGTGGTTATATTTGTCACAGCAGCATGACGAATTCTTAGGCACTGTCACCTCACGCACTGAGAAGCCTCCAAATTTTCTGAATCTTTTCACAATATCCCACACTGAACGACCTAAATTCTTTGTAGTCTTACACTGACAAATGTTCCCTTTGAACTGACTACAAATTCAAAAGGAACATTTCTCAGTGTAAAAACTGAGTTTCCTTGTAGTGTAGTGGTTTACGCATTTGCCTTACAAGGTTCGATTCCAGGTTGGGACACAAGCCCCTGTCACCCTGAATGGTTGTGTTAGGAAGGGCATCTGGCATAAAACCTCTGCCAAACTACCAATGAGGATTAATCTTCTGTGGCGACCCTTCAGGGGGAATACAAGGGAGCAGCTGAAGGAACTGACTAAAAACTGTCTCGCAAATTTTACCACAAAGGGGTGAGTCATGACCCATGCTTGCTTGTGAAGACTGAGCCTCTGATAGATGCTACTTCTATACCCAGACGCCTGCTTATTGTGGAATCTTCCAAACCGGTGCTACTTGAACACTGTGATGCTATCATGTCAATATGGACCAAAACCTCAGAGGAATGTTTCCAGCACCTTGCTGAATCTATGCCACAAAAAATAGGGCAGTTCTGAAGGCAAAAGGGAGTCCAACCCAGTATGAGCAGTGCGTACCAAATAAAGTAGCTGGTGAGTATATAACTGATACTACTTTTGTGAAATGGAAAATATTATTTGATCTTTTTGTCTAGACACAGATGTAAATAATTATTTTAACCCATTCACTTCCATTCATTCACGACTATCTCACAAGCGTCTTTCAGATGAATTACAGCCAAATTTCACACAGTAGGATTAGTTGTAATTCCATTATGTTTCTTTCTGAGAGCATGCAGATTTTATTTTGGTGCAATGCATCATGCTACCAACTCCTGATTACCCTTGTTTGGTGCTGTGCTGTGCCTTGTGAAGGAGTTTAATCCGTTATTCACACGACATCCCATGGGGAGGTTATTGTTTTCCAGTCTTCCAGCCCTGTTTGTTAGTATTATCAGTCAATTAGGAAATGTCCCAGCATGCTTTTGGTGCAGGCCCAGTACCTACTTTATTTCGCAAACCGGAGCCTCTGTATTCTGGAGGCAACTGAACCCAGGGAAAACCTAAGGCTGGAGGACGAGTGGCCTACTCCACACACAAACAGACACAAACACAAGTACACAGCATACATACAGTGAAGGTCAGTTTCAGGGAAAACTAACAACTAACAACATGGCTCTATTTCAGGAGCCTGTCATTCATGATTTAGCACATGTCTGTACTTGTGCACAATATGTATGTGTTGAGCTTGTGTATTAGTGCATTCCTGCCTGCATTTCTGCACTTGTCACGAATGTTCTTCCACAAATAGAAAGCGACAGTGTACACACGCAGATGTTTGTGAAACACACACACACATAGAGACTTACTGTGTTTTTCTGTGCCACCATGTCCTATGAGGAGATAAAGAGCACGTGAGAATGTGTTTCCACATTGGAAGACAATATATATTATTTTTACATTACTATTTGAAATAGCTGGTAGGACTGAGTGTACCACACACACACCTACACACACAGCCACACTAGTCTGTAAATAACATAGATCACTTTGTTCTAAGGAGACATGAAGGAATGGCATCCATGAACTCCAGTTACACTGGTGGGAGATTCCAAAAAGCGCATGCGCGAGTACCTTCAGTGACTGGGCAGTGTCGGGGTCAGTGTCATGGTACAGGATGACATTGTTGGCCATGTCAAAGCTCTCTCTCACGCCCAGGTGGTAAAACAAGGAGGGCTGCCGACACACATCACTCATGTCCACGACTGCAATATCTGTAAGGAGGAAGCAATGGAGGTGACAACATAAAAACATGTCTGTTTAACACAGGTGCAGTTTGCAGAAGTGACACATGAACTAGGAGTGAATTTCACACTGAAATCCATCTGCTTCTGAGCTTTACGCCGCACCTGACCCGTGATCTTTCACCTCATTAAATATGAGAAGTGTTTAGGTGTTTTTGATAGATAATGGAAGACCCTTTTCCCCTCTGTATGAATGTAATCCATTCCTGGAGGTGGGTGCTTTTCATGAATTTTACTTGGAAGAGCATGAGTCACAGTAAGACAAGAAAGGACACGCATGTAGACTTGAAGAACCACATTTTTCTCCTGAAGCAGCTCAGATGCAATAATTACACTATGTCTGCAGAGTCACCAAGCCAGTGTATTTGTATAACTTGAACTTGTATCTGTGCCTCAGTTTTTTTTTTTCAGCAGATGTGTGGAGACACTACAGCCTAGTATTAATAGCTGGCAATTAAATGCTTTCCAGAAGAACTCCGGTTTCGCTTCCCTAATCAGAGTAGGAGCTATAAAATGTGTCATCCTTTTACGTTGAAGACAGAATTATGAAACAAATGACTGAACATTGGCTGGGAACCAGACAGGGGTGTTTTTTCTGAGCAAATAAGAACTGTGGGTTAACGTAGGGTCACATTATTATAATAAATCATAAACAGCAAGAGGTTATCAGTTGAGTGAGCAGACAAATAAATAAAAACTATAAAGGAGTAGGTCATGATTAAACCCTGTATTGCTATATTGGATTTCTATTATTGTTTTTTTAATGTTTTAAGTTACACAAAAGTCCACATCCAGAGCAGGGTGATTTACAGAAGAAGGACAACGAGAGTTCAAGTGCACATTTTAGGTCATTTGCTGGTGAAAAGGTGGAGCTGTTCAGGTTTGATATTTGTTAGAAAAGTTACACGTGTGTGGGATTTTTACCAGTAAAACATAATTGCATACGTGAACAAACAGAAAGTGCCTCATGATAAAAGTTAATTAATGACTCGATGTGATCATGTAGCCTTGCAAAATGTAATGGATACAGTGCTCATGTCATGTGTTTTTATGATTGTTATCGAGCATTTCCTGTTATTACAATAATTCATGTTGTGATAACAAGATCAGAGCACACATTACTATATACAGGAAGCAGGATACAGTAAGGAAGATTTATCACTATGTGGACGTAAAGTGGAAGAAGTACCTCCACAAAACTGGAAAAGGATGAAGTTCCTGCTTTCAAAACCTTACTCAAGTACAGAAGTAGAATCGAAAGATGTGTTTGAATATGAAAAGAAAAGAGCATGAAAAACACCATAAAGGATCAGTGGTGTAATTGAGTCAGTTACCTCGTTTACTGTCTGAGAAACTTATGTTATGAATCCACGTGTTTAATTTGGCAAAGATTTTACACTGGAGGCCCTTCCTGACAAAACCCTCCCCATTTACCTATGCTGGGGCATTAGGAGGGCACTGGCTCATGGCCCCCTGTGGCTAGGTTGTCAGAGATACTTCCCATTTCTACGAATTAATTTCTACAGAGAAATTAGAACATATGATGAAATCTACTGCTGCAGATCAAACTGTGTATACAGTAAGTCTAACATAGTAAAATTTACGGCAGCCTATTTAAGTGTAAATGTGTGTTTCTTGGGAGCATATTTCTGCCTTTACTCAACAGGATAGTGGGAATAGGGTTCGACAGATGACACATTAGAAACGGTCTAGTGTCAAACCCAGGGTCCTGCAACAGGACTAAAGTCTTTCATGTATGGGTTTCCTGTTCAAGCTGGTAAGCTATTGTGGCACCCTTCAATGCAAGTTTACAGTAAATTACTCACTGCTGAGTCGCATCTGTAAAACCCCATTGCTGTGCTGCAAGTCTTCAGCAATGATGTGATGGCATAACTGACAGTAAACTCACAGTACACTGCTGTAACTAAGTTACTGCAAAAACAATAAACAATGTAACACAACTATTGGCAGTTTTATTCAAATTATGACTCAAATATTAAGCACTGCCTTTCAGAAATCACTGGAAAAAACATTAAAGTGTTACAGAATATGCAAATATAAAATTCACCCCATATAACCACAACTGTAAAATGCTACTTAAGCACTAATACATCAGTATTAACAAAATACTGTCTGCACTGATGCATCAGTGCCAGTGGAGGAAGAGTATTCACAAGGTTTACTTTAGTAATATTACCACACTATAAAATACTACATTACAAGTATATTTCCAGCATTCTAGTATTGTTTTTGAAATCATACTGTTGCAGTATGTTGCATTCGGGCCTATATTATGGTTTATTCTAAATCAAAGCATCACATCCTATACATTCCAAAGCCATACACTGGGGGTTAGGTTAACTGGCAATTCTAAACTGACCATAGGTGTGAATGTGTGCACGAATGGTTGTTTGTCTCTCTGTGTTGGCTCTGCGACAGACAGGCAACCTGTCCAGAGTGTACCCTGCCTTTCGCCCTATGATAGCTGGGATAGGCTCCAGTGCCCCCGCAACCTTGAATTGGACAAGCGGAAGAAGATGAATGAATGAAGATGAAGACGTCCTATACATTCAGCCTACATGGGTGGAACTGAAGTAAGATTACTTCGTACATAAGTGCATTATTTTATTTTAAGTGCATAACTTTTTAAATGCACAATCTTTAAGTGGAGTATTATCATATATAATATCATATATAATCCAAACATCTGAAATCCTCCCCTGACAAATACTGTCAATATTATTATAATTTAAAAAAGTAAAACTAACACTGAAACTAATAAAAACTAAACTAAAATGAAACATTCTCAAACAATAAAAACTAAAGTGGAACTGGCAAAGCCCCTCTGGAAACTGACTGAAATGAAATTGAATTAAAAAACTATAACTCAAAAGGAAATAAAAATAAAAACTAATTAGAAAAACAACAACAATAGTAACTCAGGTTGGTGCTTCATCCACCATTCAAGACTACACCCAACCCACCCACCAAAGAGAATTACTGTAAAAAATGAATGGTCCATTCATTTTGCAGGTTGGGAATATTCATGTTAGATTTTCTCATTAACTGATTTATTAGTTCTAATGATGAAAGAGTGAAACAGCCACTTGCGTTTCTAGCTTAAGTCTGACCCCATCCCCCCTGTGTTGAGACTGGAGGCCCCCCCTCCCCCCTGCCCTGTGTCCCCCTGTAAACGGCCAGAACCCTGCAGCTGGGCCGTAACGCACCTGCGTCGTAGAAACTGTCCAGCACTGACGTTTCTCCGAAGTCCAGCCGTCCGAAGGTGACGGTGGTGAGCAGGGCGCTCTCCGCGTCGCAAGCTCTCTGCAGACACTGCAGCGCTCCGGACTCCGGGCTGCTGGCCATCACCGACTTCAGCCCGTCGTTCAGGACATACACGACACGCAGGGAGCGCTGCTTGGTCGGCGGACTGGGGCTGGACACCTCGCCCCTCTCTTTGTCCCGCTCCGCCGCGCACACCCCGGCAGCGTGCTCTCCCCCCATGTCGGCCGCCTGTGCGCTCTGGCCCGTTTCCATAGCGAAAACCTTGGAAGTGGAAGCGCCTCTCCTGCGACTCGCTTCTTCCCTCTCCGCTCGCTGCCTGCGTCTCCACCCTCTTTACTCTCCGCGCTCCTCCGCGTTCTCCTCCTCTCGCTCACTGGCCGCGCACCTGTAGTCGCAGGACGGGAGCGCGTCTGAGTTCGTCCTCCCGCATCTCCGCCTCATTAACGAGACCTCCGCTTCACCCAGACTGGATCCAACTAGATCCTCAGAGGGGTGGGAGGACAGAGAAATGCACCCAGAGGTTATAATATTAACTTTTTTTGGCTCAGTTTTAGCCCGGTTTAAAGTTTTCCACTTATGATAAACTGCGCTCCTGCCACCGTCTGAAATGTTACCAACGTGTCCCCAGCAGTCTAAATATATGACAGTGTACCGGATGGTCTCCATTGTGGCCTCTTGCCACGTCTTAATATTTAACTGCAGGAACTGCCAGAGGCCATCCATCAAAACCTGCCTGTGAGAGCAGAGGCAACAGATACACGTTCCAAATTAGGCTCAATAGGTAATAACTAGTTTTTAGATACTAATGCTTATTCAAGGAGTGCCATCGCAGTGAATACATATTTAAAACTGGTGCAATCAGGGGCGTTTCCAGGATTTTTTTAATGGGGAACAAGATAGGGAAGCTCACAGTCAGTGTAGAAAACTGAGCGTTGGGCATGATTTTCACGTGTCCTTTTATGATGTGAGAAGTGGTTTAAACATAGCATTGCGTTTGATAATTGTTTTGCAAAGTGGGAAAATTGTTCTAAAGTATTTAAAAGTAAATATACTTATTACGAAGAATAACACTTTTCAGAATCTTATACATATTGGATCATAATTTATGGTTATTGACTTGTTAAAGCCCCGTCACACCTTGACGATTTAACCAGCGTATGCCCACATATAAAAACTTCAGCAAATACGCTAGTGTACATTGAATAAGTTATTGGTAAGTTTTTTATAAGTTAAGCGCACGCTGAAGCACGCTGGTATACATAGTTCCCACAGACACGTCACAACATGCGAGAGGCCGCCATTGCTACAGGCAAGCTGCGGGCAGCTGTACATTCAGGACACTTGAGGAAAAGTCGCCGACCCAACCATTAACAAACTGATTGTACGCCTCCAGTGGCTTGCCAACACAAGATAATGGTGCACGTCTTAGACCCCCATTCCACTGGTCAATGCCGTTGGGACTGTGCCGGGAACGCAATGAGAATTGCGCGTGATAAACAACGTCAGTTCACCGCCAATAAAACGACTTTCAGTGGCAGGTAATCGGTTGAACACGGCAGTATGAGCGGCACAATCGGGCATACATCGTGAGTGCATCCCGAACGCCGTGGCAACGCGCTAGGGTCACAACATGAATGCCGGCCTTTTGACGTGAATATAATGGCAATAGATCGTTTGACTGGGAACGCTAAATCGGCGCTATTACAGCTCCAGCAGAATGGAGGTCACAGTATTGAATTGTTGGCAATGCTGAAACTTCGTGGTTCAGCTTTTCCTTTGCTAACGAGCATGGATCCACACCTATTACGCTGATTTTCTCATCGTATCTCTTTCTATCCTCCATACTTAATGATTCTGCGTAGTCTTTCTCCTTTTGGCTTTTCATGATTTTGATCACAAGTTGAATCCGACATCAAAACAGTTTGAAATTCGCAGGAGAAATAAGCAGCAGTGTGTGAACAAGCACAGCTTGCCACCAAAGATGGTGTCGCTAAGGCGGTCATGTGACCAAGAAGTGTGTCTGTGTTAACAGTGTATGTGTCATAGTACTGTATGGCGAGTTGCCGATAAATTTTGAGCATGCACAAAATTTCCGATGTATGCTAGCATATGGTTCATACATCTTGCGTATGAGTTGTAGGTAAATTATGCAATCGTTGACATATGTTCACACACGTTACTTGTAAGTGACTCATAAGTTGAAATATGTCAAAATAATGTGTAGCATACCCAAAACTTATTTCTGAAGCCCCTGTCACACCTTGATGATTTAACAAGCATATGCTGACGTAGGAAAAATAACTGCAAATACGCTGGCAAACGTCAATTAAGTTCTAGGGATGTTTTTATAAGTTAAGAGCATGCTGAAGTACGCCGGTATACGTGGTAGTACGGCAAGGTCGCTGGAAAATTTTGAGCATGCACAAAATCTCCAACGTTTGCCAGTGTATGGCTCATACGTCCCGCATAAAAGGACCATATGCTGCAGAAACTTAATGCATACTCATGTTACTCATGTCAAAATACGTGGAGGCACCCAAAACATATTATTATTTTTTTTTTTTTTAAGACCTGTCCAGTCTGGCAGCATTAGCAAGCAGAATCATCATCTGAATGCTTTATTGTGCCAAACACATTTGACTTGCCAAAAGGAGTTTTATAAACTTTATAGGCTCCTCTTGTTGATATATTTCTTCCTTTATTTATTTATTTATTTTTTGCCAGCGCAGACAGGTAGGGAAAAGAAAAGAGAGAAAGAGAGAAGAAGAGAAGAGAGAAAAAAAGAGGAAGAGTGCATATTCGGAAGCCAAGCACTGCATTTATAAAGCGCATACTGCAACTGAAATAGGAAAAACAGACATGATACGCAAACATACAATCATACAAACATACACATATGAATGTGTGAGTGTGTGCGTTTGTCACAGAATGCACTTAGCACTGAGGGTGGTATGCCGCTCCCGTACTACCCAGAAGCAAGTCAGACAGAGGTAGGCCCGGGGGACCCAGGTCATCCACAGCTCCCGCAGGGGGGGCAGGGACCCAGGCCACTCATCCCCATGGCAGCCACGCACCCACCCCAGCAGGGAGGGAGAGGAAGGACCCGGCCAGAGCCCCCCCACGACCAAGGGACGGGGGCCCCAGAGGGACCGAGGCGCCAAGTAGCTGACCTCGCCAGAGACCACCCCCCCGGAGTAGGCCCGAGACAAGGCCCAAGAGCACCGGCGACCGAGTGCCTCCCCCCCC
>VUQH01084285.1:0-23255 GCA_015106775.1 Etroplus canarensis
TCTCAACCTCGTGCACCAGCTCAAGCTCTTTCCCCACCAGAGAGGTGACGTTCCACGTCCCAAGAGCCAGTTTAGCAAGCCGAGGATTGGGCCGCCAAGGTCTCCGCCCTGGACCGCCACCCAATTCGCATAGCACCGGACCCCCCTGGTCCCTCCTGCAGGTGGTGAGCCCACTGGAGGGCGGTCCCACGTTGCTTCTTCGGGCTGGGCCCAGCCAGGTTCCGTGGGTAAACCCCGGCCACCAGGCGCTTGCCGTCGAGCCCCTCCCCCAGGCCTGGCTCCAGGACGGGGCCCCGGTAACCCCAAACCGGGCGAGGTACACGGAATCCTGCGTCTCTTCATCATGGGGATCCTTGGACCGCTCTTAGTCTGGCTCTTCACCCAGGACCTGTTTGCCATGGGTGACCCTACCAGGGGCAAACTGCCCCCGACAACATAGCTCCTGGGATCATAAGAACTCGCAAACCCCCCCACCACAATAAGGTGGCGATCCACGGGGGGGTATTTTATTTCTTTTCAAAATTAAAAGACTTTCAAATCACATGAGCCAATATTTTATTCACAACAGAACATAAATAACATAACAAATGTTTAAACTGAGAAATATTACAGGTTTATGCACAAAATGACCTCATTTCAAAATTGATGCTTGCTACAGGTCTCAAAATAGTTGGGACAGGGGCATGTTTACCATGGTGTAGCATCTCCTCTTCTTTTCAAAACACTTTGAAGATGTCTGCGCATCGAGGTTATGAGTTTCTGGAGTTTTGGTGTTGGAATTCAGTCCCATTCTTGCCTGGTATAGGTTTCCAGTTGCTGAAGAGTTTGTGGTCTTCTTTGACTTATTTTTCGTTTAATGATGTGCCAAATGTTCTCTATAGGTGAAAGATCTGGACTGCAGGCAGACCAATTCAGCACCCAGACTCTTCTCATTCGAAGCCACGCTGTTGTAATAGCTGCAGTATGTGGTTTTGCATTGCCCTGCTGAAATACACAAGGCCTTCCCTGAAATAGACCATGCTGGAGGGGAGCATATGTTACTCTAAAACCTTTATATACCTTTCAGCATTCATAGTTCCTTCCAAAACATGCAAGCTGCCCATACCGTATATACTTATGCACCCCCATACCATGCTGGCTTTTGAACTGAATGCTCTTTAGCCCGGAGAATGCAACGTCCGTGATTACCAACAAGAATGTCAAATTTGGACTAGTCTAACCATAGAACACTTTCCCGCTTTGAAACAATCTATTTCAAATGAGTCTTGGCCCACAACACATGATAGTGCTTCTGGACCATGTTCAAATATGGCTTCGTTTTTGCATGATAGAGCTTTAGTTGGCATCTGCAGATGGCATGGTGGATTGTGTTAACCGACAGTGGTTTCTGGAAATATTCCTGGGCCCATTTAGTAATGCCAGTAACACAATCATGCCTATGAGTGATGCAGTGTTGTCTGAGGGCCCAAAGACCACGGGCATCCAATAAGGTCTTTGGCCTTGTCCCTTACGCACAGAGACACCTCCAGTTTCTCTGAATCTTTTGATGATGTTATGCACTGTAGATGATGAGAGCTGCAAAGCCCAATTTGACGTTGAGGAACATTGTTTTTGAAGTATTCCACAATCTTTTTACGCAGTCTTTCACAGAGTTTGGATATGCTTGGCCATACTCCACAATGGCCAAGCATGTCCAAACTTTTGACTGGTAGTGTAAGTAGACTGTCCCAGATTTTCTACAAAAAGACAAAGAGAAACGTTTTTAACCCTGATTAAAAACTATTGAACAGAGATCTGGTTTTCTGGGAGTTTTCTCCAGATGTGTGGTGCATTCTTACTCATGTTTGTTTTTAATCTGGGATCAGGAAGCAGGCATGTGCCAGCCTACCAGAGAGACCTGGATGGTTAATTATGGAGCAGCAGCTCTAAAGTGTATGTTGGCCCTAAACCATTCAGTGTTTTATAGACCCAGATTATTATTTTAAAGTCAGCTTGTGATACAGAGGAAGCGAGAACTACCTCATGTGATCACTTATCTTACTCTTAGTGAGGACTCTAGCAGAAGTGTTTTGAATCACATACAGCTGTGATTTTATAGAAGCTCAGTGTGATACAGTTTTTCTAAAACATATAAGTCCTCTATTTTTTGATAGAACAAAGTGAGTTTGTAATTCTCTGATGTTTTAAAAGTCTGACTTAGATTCCTTCTGGCAGTGCTCTGTTTCTTGTAAGAATTCAGCCATATTGTGCAAGATTAGAAAGTGAAAATTCATAAACTTTATTGGTTGAAATCACTTAGAGTAACAGTTAAGTTTTCATAATAAGATTCTTGCATGAAGTCAAGATGAACTCTCTGCCACTGTCAGATTAAATGGATATGCCAAAGAGGTACCACATAAGAAAGTGTAAGGTGATTATTTAAATCATCTTGTAAATAAATTGATGAAAGGTTGAGCTACTACAATGGTATTGCCTTGGTATCCTTTCTATTTTCACTTTACTGAGGACTCTGATTTCTCACTACTTAAATTTTAAATAGCTGCCATTTGGAGCTGCTGAAGAGAAAGGTACTCTGGTGTCTCACAGGAAAGCCTCTGTTCCAAAGATAACAATGCTATAAATCTTTCTCACCATGCTTTTTTTCCCCTATCAGATGTCTTTTCTTGCATGCATAAACCAGAAAAATGATTATCAGAAGCCTGCATGTCTGCGTGTTCTCTGTGCTTGCTGTAAAATTCAAAAACAAAGAGAAGCAGCCGCCGGCTAAAGTTCATGCAAAGAGAAGAGATTCATGTTTATGATCCGCTCTTGCACTTCAGATGTGGCTTGAGTCATGTTTTACATATCACTGGCTGCTTCCCTGCTGTGGAATTGCAAAGGCTTTGAAGGTGTCAGATTAATAAAGAGGTCTCTTTCTCACACACAAAAAAGAAAAAGAAATAAGGAATCTGCCTGGATTGATTTTTCCACCTCAGAATTAGAAGACTAAAAACTGTGTGTGAAGAAGACTTTTGAATCTGAATGACACAGTGTAGAATTCCCCACACCATTTGTATTTCTCCACTGGGCCATACCTGATAAGACTGTTTACATTTCCTGCACCAGAACATAGAGATTAGCTCGGTTTTCTCACAGAGAATCATGCCCTGGAGGTGTTTTGGTGTGCTGTTAAAAGGCTTTATCACCGCACTGTAATCTACAGAAGTGCCTCCAAAACCAAAAACAAACTTTAACCATTCATCATCACAAAGACTCTAATCAACAAACCTATATCTTTAAAGGGCACCCATTTCTCAAATTTCTCCTCTCTTCACAAGCACTTTTTCTTTGAGTTCAGAAAACCCTCCTGATGATTTTGTAGGATTGATACTTGGCGTTTGTGAAAACATAAGGAATAACTCACCTCCTGGCCCTGCGATGGCTGTGATGTTTACGCCTGTTTCCTTTGATGCAGCCATTTCTGTCCCTTGCGTCCACTGCTTTTCTGTCATCAGGCTTGAGTGGCTGGCAGGTTGTTGTTTCCAAGCTGAGGAAAGAGAAAAAGGAGAAATAAGATTCAGTTCAGTAAAAACTTCGGCAAGTGACTTTTTTGTTTTTTGGTAGTTGTCCACACAGCTTCCATTGTACAATAGCTAGGGCGGATTTAACATGCTTGGTTAGCATTATTCCCTTTGGTCGACTGGGTATGTGTTTTATTCCCCTCCATTTCTTCCTGCCAACCATTCTCTAGGAAAACTGGAGGTCAGCCATTTACCATTCAAATCGATGTGTCAATTGAAATGTAGTTATTTACATGCCTGAGCTGCCCTGACATTTTGCAAAACGGTGCTTTCTATTTTGTGCTGTGTGGATGCAGATGTAGTCAAAAACAACAGTCCAAGTTCTTCAAGTTTGTTCCTGTCTATGATCTACATACACTATATGGGCAAAATTATTGCACCACGCCTTCTAATCATTAAATTCAATTGTCTCTGTCTCATAGCAACAGGTCTATCAAATCAATTACATAGCCATGCAGTCTGCCTTTACAAACATGTCTGAAAGAATGTTTCATGCAAAAGAACTCACTGAAATCGAGTGTGGTACTGTAATAGGATGCCACAGTTCCAGCAAGTAAGTTGGTGAAATTTCTCTCCTTCTGAATATTTAAACAATCAACTGTTAGGGGCGGCTGTTGTTCAGGAGGAAGAGCAGGTCGTCTTCCAACGGGAAGTTTGGCAGCTCAATCCCTGACTTCTCCAGTTTACATGCCCGTGTCCTTGAGCAAGACATGAAACCCCAAATGTCTGCATCATAGTTAAATGCGCTTAAAGGCAAAGAATAAAGAACTATATGAATATGTGTGTGAATGATGCTAAAAGTGAAAAGCGTTTTGAGTGCTCTGTTAGAGTTGAAAAGTACTATAGAAGTACCGGTCCATCTATTTAATTGAGGTTATTGCAAAATGGACATTTTTAGAAACCACAGCAATTTAGTGGCTGACCTTACAAATACTCTTCTCGATGAATGGGCAAAAAATTCCCACAGACACACTCCAAAATCCTGTAGAAAGCCTTTCCAGAAAAACTGAAGGTGTAATAACTGAATAGAGGGGCGACCATCTCCATAATCCCTATGAATTTAAAATGGGATGTCTTTAAAGCTGCTGTATGTATAATATGTAGGTGGCCAAAAACTTTTGTCCATATAGTATTTATTTACAAAGAAATAAAAGCAAATCGAGTGAAACACTCAGCCTTATGTTTCCACATATTTTCTGTTGTTTAGAAAGTGAGGTAAATTATCTTTGGCTTCTAAATGATGCCTCTATAAGTCAGTTTTTCTCCTAATTCAACCACTTTCAGCTGAACCCACCTATAATTGTCATCGACAGTGAGATGCCTCAGCAGAATGAATGATTAAATAAACAGAATGATTTGATGTGAGCACAGAGTTCTAGCCCTGCTTATTATTCTCTGTTTTAGTCATGGGAGATTTGAGCGTAATTACACATTCTCCTCTTCATCGAGTGGCTCCCGTCTGATTGTAATGAGAAGATAATCAGAGCCAGAGATTAGGACGTCAACGCCGCCTCCTCGTCTTCCCTCAGCTACGAGCAGGCAGAAGCCGTCGCTTTCTATCTTCCTCACCTTAGTTCGTCTCAGCTTCACAGCATTAGAAGGAGTGCCCCTGACAGGGAACTAATAATGTAAAATGGCAGACTGGGTGCTGCAACATGACCGAGTGTGTGAAAGGTGATAAGGGAGATAAAGGCAGCTACCGGAAGGATGATTAGTCTGATCAGGAAGGCTGATGGAAAGGAACCTTTAACTATCATGGTGATTTGGCTAATTTTCTCCTTGTTGATGGAGAACCAAATAAATGTCAGCTCACACTGTCTGGTGTTACGAATGTTTGAGATCACAGACTGAGAAATTTGCTTCAGTCAAATTAATATTTGATCAAATATATTGAATTTCAATGTACAAATAAAAAAAACAAACAAACAAAACCCCCCAAATAACAAAGAGTTAACCAACACTCTAAAATGTCAAGCTAGGCTGTTTGTGTCTGTTATACAAATCTCAGTTCCAGAAAAATTGTTATGTTAATTCATGTGAACCTTTCTGTAACTGACAAAAGTACAAAGAATAGATTTTCAATAGTTTTCATTATTCTTATTTTGATTTGTATCATCAAATCAAAATGGTCACAACCAATCACCAGAATCAAAACACATAATTTCAGCTGAATAACGGCTGAGATCAACAGACTTGAGCCGTTTTGCGGTGAAGAAAAAAACATCATGACCAAATCCGATCAAGTAAACTCATCTGACACATTAATTCTGACACTACAGTGTGCTATTTGCAATTTAACTCCTTCCCTCTAGCTTTCCCTCAGAATATACAACATTAGAGTTGAGTGCATATCATTTTTATGAGCTCAGATTTAGCATAAAGTGAAACAAACACACATCAGGGAACTCAGTTAATTGTTCTGTATGATGTGACAACAAAGTAATTTATTCCATTCTTAAAACACAGTGAAATACGGAGACTTTTTGAAACTGTTCGTCCTTTAATTTATTTTATTTAATGTGATTTGCTCCATAAGCAGCCAGGCTACTTCAGCTACTAAAACAATCAACTCTTCTATTTCCTTTCCACCTTTTACAGATCAAATGCATCACGAGAATCACTCTTTTCACAACTATACAGGATCTCGCAATGTATCAGGTACCACAGAATCACTGTGTCGTGTTACCATCATTACCATGAAAAATGCATCCTGATAATAATTTTATTCTGTGATTCCCACACTCATTGCTTCCTCCATCAGTATACAGGATTTACTTTAGAAGAAGCTGAAACATTTGCCCTGTTAAACAGTCCACTTTGTGTCCCTGAAAAAAGAGCTGTTTTCTTTTAGTGGCATCATTTCTGCTTCTTTGTTATTTGCTGTCAGTCTAAGAGCAGTGGTTAATGAGTTTTGAATGAAATCAATTTTCCTATCACAAATCCACATTCCCTGCAGTTTATGGCCAAATCTTTCCAAGCTATAAGCACCTGGATTTATCGCAGGCTGTTTGTTACTGTCAAACAAAACCTCTTGCTTCTTCTCTCTCTGAAGTAAGCATAGTCTTTTATTGTAGCTGTAATTCATAACTAGGCATCAGACGTGAAAGTATTTAAAGGGACAATTCCGAGCACCGAGCTGGCAAAAGCTTAGAAAGAATGCAAGTACTGAGCGGATTAAGTTAAGGTGCTTGGTGACGAAGAATTACGTGGACACTAATCCACTAAAATCCTGACAGGATTTGTTTACCATAAAACAGGTAAAATGGAGACATGGGCTGAAATCAGCTGCCTTATATTCCCAACTGAAAAGCTGCGTGATTGGAATGCCACTCATTGAAAGAATTTTCTGTACAGAGACTGCAGATAGAGAGATAATATCCTCTAGTTTGAAATGTTATAAGGCCATTAAATGTCCGCCATCAGGTGTCATCACTCAGAGATATCACCACTACGTGCCACTGCCTAGGCTCATTCAACTGTTATCACCTCATTTAATAGTCGTGTTGCCACTTTGCTGAAAATATATATAGGAGAAATGTTTCTGAAAGCGTAACACAAGTCACATGAGGCGGTAAATAAGGTGGGATTAAAGTGCACCATTTATTAACATGAAACACACAGGTTGCCCACACAATCTGGGTAACTTTCCGTTAATACCTCGCAGCCTACCAGTAGATACAAAAGGACGTCAGATACAAGTCTTATCTGCAGGAGGGATTACAACAGACTAACTTCCACTTAATGGGCTGATAAAATCTGAAGCACTTTTTGACTTTTTGAACATGTATGCTTTAGAACATCTCCTTTGGCTGTGTTTCAGGAGTAGCTGAGTGAGTTACCATGCTGTGATCAACTCTTGTTCCAGTCTTTGTCACAGAGGGAGAGTCTATCTCCTCTCAGCAAGGGGCTCCCTTGCTCCATCGTTCATCGCTGATGCTGATATGGACAGATGGTGCACAAAAAACATGCAGCAAACAAGACAACAGTGCTTTTTTAAAGGCTTTGAGGATGGGATTTTCTCCTCTGCGTAACTCCAAATATGGATGGGGGATTGGTAAAATGCATGTTCGAGGAGGCCGGTTCATAGATGCAGAAGAGGTTGACTCTTTGTGAGAGTTAAGGGGACCTCAACATATAACATGTAAAAGCTGGATAACTTCCTTAACCAGCTGCATGGGTTAAGATGCTCCAGGTTTACTTAGGTCAAAAGCTTACCTTTCTGCCAGAGATAATTACAACTGCCCTCAGGCCAGATATGATCCCATGCTCAAATTCACAAAAGTTTCCGTATATCATGGAGTTAACTGTGCCATAGAAGGTGGCAGTTGATGAAGCATGACTGTAAAACAGTGAAATACTCAGACCTAACCGCAGAGATGGAACAATGTGGCTGGCAGCCTAAGGTCTTCCCTATAGAGGTTGGCTGTAGAGGTTTCATAGCCACCTCAACAACCAAACTCCTGAGCAGGACAGGAGTTTGAGGGCAGAACTTCAGAAAGGCTGTCAAGGCACCACCTGAGGCTGCTGAAAACTGCAAAATGTCCAACAACAGGTAAACGTGTAGGGGAGTACACCTGGGACGCTAGGTGTCATTGGCCTCTCAACTTAGCACTAGTGAAGGAGGGTGCCCACCTGAAGATCCTGATGAAGTACTGTAAGTTGCCAACAGAGAACTTGGACAGATTAGTGAAGTACCCAAGAAGGAGAAGTGAAGACTTGGTGGATGCGATTAACTCCATGACCACACAAGAACTAGGATAGTGCTGGCTTATCGAAGGGATCTTATGAGCTCATCTAACCAAAACATCAGTGGAAAAGAAGCTCATCTAGCTCCCAATCCCTCATAATTCACGGGTTATTGTGATATGTGAAATGCTGAAAGGAGATACGTTTCTTGTTACTGATTGGCTGTACTGGAGAAACTAATGAGAATTAAAATTCACAAAAAAGCCAAGAAAACCTGCAGTCAGTCAACTGAAAACATTATTATGTCATTAATAAACCTAATTACAGTATTTCTGTATAGATGGGAGAGAGGCAAACAGAAACACTCTGTTTTTGAACATTACAATCCAGGCCAATACTGTTAGGGGTAGCGATTCTTTAGAAAATGGAAAAGTGCCTATAAAACAGCAAATGTGGCCTCAACCTGGAGCCCATTCGGTGATCATTGAAAGCTTGCTTAAATTCTGACCGATACGGTAAAAAGAATAGTGATTCTTGTGAACTGTGGATGGATCGATGGATAGATGGGCAGACAGATGGAGGAATGCCTTTGCTAAGACATTAGCTCATTGGTCACTGGAATTATAAATGATATGATTCAGTGGTGGTGCAGGGCAGATGTGGATGGACTCTCTAGAGCAGGACCTCTCACATGACTTTATGCAAATATGTTAATAGCTAGAAAACATAAAATAATGTTTTAATGGAGGACATCCTCACTATTCAGTCACTAATCAGTAGTTGTCATCAGTTTAACTTCCAGCTATGAGTGGGTGATCTGACGTTCTTATACACGATCTGCTTTTTAGTGTAGTGATCACCTCATTAAAAGGTCCTATGTGAAAGTTTATTATTTTGAGCCCCAGACATTTCTATCTCACTCTTTACTACCTACATGGGCTCCAACTCCATCATACTGAACTATAGCTGGCAACAGAACTTTCCTATACGTCACATGAACTGAGCAAAAGCAGCAGCATGGATGAGATCATCTGACAACATGAGTGGATGAAGAATTGTAGTGAGAGGACCAACACTGAAAGATGCGGCAGAGAAACTAATCACTAATCAGCTATCAATCACCACTTCTGGTCAAAATTTCAGAACAAAACCACAGAGATTTGTAATTCAAATCAAGTTTATTCGACCAAAGTGCAGCACACAGAACAGACATCAAAATTTCATCAAGCCTATAGCCATGATTTGAAGTGATAGGCTTAAAGTCCAGGCACAACTAATACTGTGATCTTACGAGTCCAACTAAATTTGTGTTATTTATATTGTAGATTATGATTCTCCCATAAAAGACAAGAGACAAGGCAAGATCTTACACCCCTGCTTTCAGCTGTATGCTGAGATAATCATAAACATCACAGACTATCACAGAAGGACCATCATAGTTTGTGTTGTTTCATTGCCCACACCCCATTTACAATGTAAAATTGAGATAAACTGCTACAATATCTGCCAGGAGCTCCTCAGTAATCTGCCAGCTGCTTCACACGCCACCAGCTCACAGTCGGAGGTCTCGATCTCATAACATCAGCTGATATTGTACAGGTGTGCAAGAAGCATGCAGGCAGCCATTAAACCCATCAGCAAAACACTGCTACACAGCTCCCCTGTTTGCATTTAAAATGTGTCAAACATCACTCTGACAATTAATACATATTGCATTCTTAGTTGACCTAATTAGCTTTTGCGAGATGTTTTCATGTTTTTATCTGAACTCTGGTATTTCAAACCAAGTGTTTATTCAAAGCCCGTGATTAAAACTGCCTGAAAGTTCTGCAAACCTTCTGGGGCAGCTCCAGAGCGTACAGAGCTGTAGGAGTTCAGAGCTTCTTTGGGGCTACAACAAAAGACAGAACACTTGAAGGCAACATTTCCCTTCTAAACCTTATGTGTATAGATACCCCCACTGTGACAGAATGAGATCTTACAAGACAGAGCTAAGAGACACCCAAGGGGAGTTTGTGCATTTTCTATTTCTTCGTCTCATCTATTCCTGAAAGCACAAACAGACAAATGCACTCCCTCTTGGCTGTTTTATGCTTTTTCAGTGTAAATCAGTGTAACCTCACAACCTACTTCCAGGGTTCATTTAGTTCAATTAACTGCTAATTATACATATTTGCAAGTTTAGTGTACAAGTAGTATCCACAAACTCTTAATTTAAATTTGTAATTTTATTGCATCCTAACAAACTGGAGAGATTTCTACAGCCTTAAAGGAATAGTTAAACTTTTGCCTTTAATTAGTACTTAAATTTGCACTTTTTATGTATTGGAAGCATGTTTTGTCTTTATGATTAATCTTGTGCCCCTGTTGATTCATATCAGGGACCTTTCTGGCGGAATTGAAACCACTTAAACAGGTTTTGATGATAAAGATTTTCATTATAACTAGGTCCACAGGTTTTGGAACAATGACACATTATTTGCAATATTACCTCTGTATACCACCACAGTGGATTTTAAATCATACAGTATGCATTAACTGTTTCAAGAATCACAGCAATTTTTATGCATACACCCCCAGGTGCTCAAAAGTAATGGGACAAACTAACATAATTTTAATTGTAAGGGATGTCCTTTAACACTTAGGGAATTTTTTTCCCTTGAAATGTTCTATCAGACCTCTATTGTACCTTGACTTGCTGCTTATTTGTGGGGCTCGCTGTCTGTAGTTTTGTCTTCAGTAACAGAAAAGCTGCTTTGTTGGGTGGAGATCAGATGACTGACTTGACTACTGAAGAATATCCCATTTTTTGCCTTGAGAAACTGTTGGGTTGCTTTTGCAGTGTGCTTTGGGCCATTATCCATGAGAACTGTTAAACACCGTCCAATGAATTTGGCAGCATCTGGCTGAATCTGAGCGTAGAGTATAACCTTGTCCACTTCAAAATACTCCTGCTGCTTCCGTCAGCAGTCATATCATCAATAAACACTAGTGACCTGGTTCCACTGGCAGCCATACATGCTCATGCCATAACATTGCCTCCAGCATGTCTGACAGATAATGTCAGATAATGAACTGTTCCGTTCCTTCTCCATACTCGTCTCTTCCCGTCATTCTGGTACAAGATAGTTTTATCTGTCCCAAGAATTTTTGTTCCAGAAATGGACAGGCTCTTTTAGATATTGTCTGGCACAGTCTAATCTGCCTTTCTGTTATTGAGCACAACCACTGGTTTGTATCTTGTTGTAAACCTTCTATATTTACATTCACAAATGCATCTCTTGATTGTGGACCTTTTATGATGATATACCTACCTCTTTAAAAGTGTTCTTGACTTGGCTAGATGTTGTGAAGTATTTTCTTAACCAAGGAAAGAATTCTGTGATCATCCACTTTCGGCGTCCTTCATGATCTTTCAGACTTTTTGGCATTGCTGAGTTGGCCAGCAACATTTTTAAGAATGTTCCAGATTGGTTTTGGTCACTCAACATTTTGTTATCTCTCTGATAGTTTTAATTAATTTATTTTTTCATCCAAATGTTGGACTCCTACACTTGTGCCATTATGTCTTTGGACCTCATGTTGACATTATCAGTGAACAACTACCACCTGCAAGTTCAACACTTGAAATCAACTCCAGAATATGTATATTTAAAATCCAGGGTGGTGGTATCTAGAGGCAAAATTACAAAAAAAAAAGCGTCATTGTCCCAAATCATATGAACCAAACTGTGGTGCTGGTTATAAGGGAAAAACAATGTTTTGTCCTTATAGTGCAATCTTGATGAGCAACAATAAACTAGTGTCAGTATGAAACCTTAATATGCTGTAGGATCCAGCTTTCGAAAATCCATATTATTTGACCCTCTTCTCATTTTGGTTGCCATGCCATCCTCACAGGTGCTCTGTCTTGCTGAGTGAATGAGCCAAGAAGACTCAAGCCTAATGGAGCAAGTGAATAACAAACTGCAGCAAACAAGTTAAGGGATACCTGGAAAAATCAATAATGCTATAGCAACAACAGGAAAACAACACCTGGAACTCGATGGATGATATGTCGCTTTGTGACATCAAACAAGAGGATTTCTAGCTGAAGAAAAATTACTATGCTGTCCTTCCAGACTTCCCAGATCAACTTAACTGTTATCAAGTGAAGCACTTATGAATAAACTTCAACAAAATGTATATTGATATGAATATTTCCTCAGTTTCATCGCTTTGTACAGTGGAGTTACCCTCAGTCTAACAGCCTAGAGGATGATTATTCAAAGTGGAGGTTTTCTAAATTAGTACTCAGTAAGAAGACAGAAGAAAGACTTGCATTACCTCCATGCTTTAAAGAATCAGGAAAAAATGTATCAACAGTAAAGGACTGATGCATTTATTTTCCCCTATTTCCACAGATGATTTAAGAGTTTCCCAACCACTCATGTGAGGTTCAGGGAGGCTAATAAACTTTTCATTATCCCTGTCACAGTGACCAAGAACAATTGATTATCATTATAACAGGAGTGATGATAGTTGAGATAATTACTAGAGAAAGAGGTGATCTACTACCACAATTAAAACCCCAACACTGTGGTCCCAAGTCACTTTGCTTTAATTTACACTGAGAGTGTTTATCTAAGCTTCAGACTCGAGTGAAGAGCAACTTTATCACTAGCCAAAGGACACAAGCGAGCAATTAAGTTCACACAAAGTGAATGAAACACATCCCTCAAATGGTTAAGTCTCATGGCACTTAAGAACTGCTAAAACTGTTCAATGAAAAGTTAAAGTGGATACTTTTAGGTCAAGTGTTATAGATTAAATGTTAAGGGATTTTGAGGCAATCATTCAGCTGAAGAAACACACAAACAGGCCTGCAATTAAACAGTCCTAATCAATTAGGCACATGAGCAAAAGCTCCAATGACTTGATCATTAACACTGCCTCATGGAAAAGTTAAGTTTCCTTCGCAAAAGCTTCAGAATCTTGAAATTACATTTTGAAATGTATGAAGCACTAATTTAAATGAACTTCTACATGAGTTTGGATGAGACTGTGTAACACCTCTGCTGCTCTGGTAAACCAGTTTCAACGGCCTCTTTTGTGATAACAGTATGGAGACTGTCACATCTCCTACAACAACTCTGTCCGTGTTAAAATGTGGTTTCATTTCTTACAGCTAAAAAAAAAAAAAATCACCTAATGTTTTCCCTTCCCAGGGGAGGCAATTTTTCTCCCAAATGTGCGCAGATGGGTAATAGATTTTTGGTGACATTTCTCCTACCAGAATAAATTGCAGCTTTGGATGTAAATCCTTTTGGGGGATGGAGATCAGGCCTAAATTGGCCGCCTCTTCTTCCGTTCAACACATGAAGGGAAGGCAGAATGATAGAAGTGAATATCAAAGATTTAATGGCTGTTCTGCCCCAGCTACGAGGCATCAGTGGCTCCAGGCAATTTTCTGTCTTTGCTAGTTTGCTCCAAGTCTAACATCAAATTTCAGCATAAAGCTTTGACAGCACATTAGGCTGCAATTATATGATGATGAGAGTAAGTTTTTGGTTTTCTTTTTAATTTCAAGGTCCATGATTTATCTACAAAAATATTCTTTTATTATCGAAAAGCTTCATGCAGAGTACATTAAGAAGTAAGTTATTCAAGCAATTTATGAACAGTTTTTAAGCACTGGTATTTAGTAATTCCATTTCCACTTCTGCTTTATACTTCTAGCTTACAAATTCTAAAATAAGAAATTGCGTTCACTGCATTTATATGATAGCTTTTATCCTTTTATTTCGTAAAAGCACCTTAGAAACTTAAAATTATATTATGGTAGATATAACAATTTCCTTTATCAAAGACAAATTTCCTCTTTTAACTTTTGAGGACAAAATTACCCGATATTTTACAAGAAAGTAAAGAACTCCACGGATGCGTCTCACTCCATAATAATCACTTCTAAATTTCATTTGAAGGACCCCTAACCATTACACTTACATGTACTACTTAAGAGACATTTCTAACTTGCAGGATTCTTGTTACAAAGAGACATATTTTAACCCAAATCACAGTCTTGTCCTGAACCTAGCCAAGTAGTTTTAGTTCCTAAATGAATCCAGTGAGCGGAAGCAAAAGTAAAAAGTGATTGTGAACAAAACTAAGTAACTCTCTGTGATCGCCATACAACCACTGAAGGCATATCCTGAAAAAGTTCCAATTTCTTCATTAATGTTGACCTGATCCAATCTGACCCCATTTGACATGATGTGAGACTAGATGACATGGTTATTTTTTTCTGTCTTTCTTTAATGCAAACTGGATGATTAAGAACAGACATGCACAGCAGCAAAATTCCATATTGGTCTTTAATTTTCTTTTGTTTTTTTACCTATTTTTCCACCTATTTCAGCAACAGCAGACACAACATGCCGCCGTTACCATGAACGTATATCATCAGTTTGGCTTTTGTTTCATGCAGATTGGAAAAACAGTTACAGAGATATGGCTAAGAATGTAAACAAAAAAAAAAAATTAAAGAAAACATTACCTGGTGGCCAATTTGTATTTTCTAAATGGCTGAAACACTGATGAGTTCCACATTTCATGGAGGTCTATCACTGTGGAAAAATTCATAATCCTACATCAAAAAGAAATTGCAGTGGCTGCAGTATCAGGGGTGTTGTCTGCATGGTGTCACCATTAACGTATAATGTCCCACAATCAATTTGGTGTTTGATTTGTGCAGATCAAACAAATAGTCACAGACATCTGGTTGAAAATGTTTTAAACAAACAACAGGTAAAGCCACCCAGTGGCAAATCTGTATTTTTAAAATGGCTGAAAATCTGGTCAGTTTCAGGTCTCATGGAGGTGTATCACTGTGCCAACATTTAAAATCCTGCATTAAATAGTTTTTGTGCTATTGCAATGACACAAAGGATTTGCGGCAGCAGCAGTGCTGATGATTCCATCATATCCCTGATTTATGGGGATATAATTATCAAGTGAAAACACAGCAATAAAAAGTATCAAATGGGATGCAAACCAAGGTCTCCTGGATGGTAAACCTATGGTTTAATCCAGTATTTGTCAGTGTCCAGTATCACTGCTGCTGGAACATCAAGACATCAAAAGGACACCTAGTGCATATCTGTGTAACACTACCAGAACAGACATAATGTAATGAGAGGAGAACACACTGACTGAAAGGGGACAATGCTACATAAACATCACTATAACTAATATATTAAATGCCACCACAACTATTAAGGATTTTACTTGCATATGTTTTACTTTTAATGTGGCATTTATATGGCATTGTGTGAGTACTTTCACTTCCATCACTGTCGATGAGCTAAATGATTTTTGTTCAAAACAAATTGGATAATTTGATTGTATACAATATGCATAGCTGATAATGTAGCTTGGTGATTAAATTAGAAGAACTGGTTCTGATTAGGCCAATCAAAATAACTACGTCATTTCTGAATATGAATACTCTCAATAGCTTCACCTCACTATCAGCCAATCAGGAATAGCAAGGCCTTTACCCTTCCGGCGGGTAAGTACACTGTGTGCCAGAGTGACTTTGAAGACAAGTGAGGTTGTTTTATTCAATTATTGTGTCCTGATGATAAAATGGGAGCAACATAATGGCTTGATTAATTTCCTTATCACGGTGAGCACAAAGAGTAATTACAACCAAATCCACCGCTTGGTGAACCACACATCAATCAAATTAAAGCAGACTCCACTCGGCAGCAATCACTTTCAAACAGAACAAATGAGTCGATTGGCTCAGACCTCCGCCTCCGGCCAGGGAAGTGTTTACCTAAGAACTGTAACTCCGAGCAAAGGTTACTTAGGTTGATTAGAAATCTCTGAACATGTCAGAAATCTTAATAGAAATTGTGTATGCGCAATTATATTGTCGGTATGAGTGAGGCAGTATAGAACCTGAGTGGTGTTATGTGCCCAAAGCAATCATTATAGCTCATGACAATCTTGACAACTGGCAGCTACAAACGACCAGGAAAGGTGTTTAAATATGCAGTCAAATGTCTTATAATAACATTGGGGCAACTCCATTACTGCTGTCCATACAAAGTACTCACGGATCTTATTTATTTAGAGATTGCTTTTACCTTTACAACATGCAAAGAGGGACATTGGCAGCTGTTTTAATGAGTCACTCTAAGTTCTTGGCAAGTGAGTGAGATCAATGCCTAAGGAAACTGTGACCTCTGACCTCAGCACTCTGTAATAACATGGCTGCTCATTAGGAGCAGGACTTGGCATGCTCAAGCCACAAATGCTGATTTTTTTTTAACAAGCCTTATTGATTTGGAATAAATTTCTGTCCAAATTAAAATTAGAGTATGTTGATCTGAAACAGTCAAACAGGAAGCCAAAGATAATTGGTTTTAGACAGTAAATACTGAGTCACAGTTGCTTGTCGCTACCAGTGTCAGTCAAGTGTGATCAATCCACAACCACACAGTGATAATAAACCAAATAAGCTGTTTTTAACCCTCAAACCTTGTTTATTTTGCATCTAATACCATGTTTCTACTTGCAGAGAAATATTTCAAAACAAGCTTTCACAGACTTAAAACAGACAAATGCAAAAATATCATACAGAATAATGAAAATGAAATGAAAATCAAAACGAAATAATGGTTTAGATTACAATTCTGCAACACGAGCATTGACAGAACGTTGTGGCAATCAGCTATATAAAGAACTACAAATTAAGAAAACCTTTTAATGCAATTCCGGTTCCAAAAAGAATTTCAAATTTCCATTCATCTGGCAACAGGACAGTCATCCAATAATGGTTTCTGGCTTATACACAGAAATGTCTCCAGATTCTCTGGATCTTTCGATGATATTATATTCTGTAGATGATGAAATATTCAAAGTTTTTGCTGTGAGAAACATTATTCTGAAATTGTCTCACAGTTTGCAGATGAAGTTGAATCTGTGTCCATCTTGACCTCTAAAAAACTCTTCTTCTCTAAGGTGCTCTTTTTATACCCCATCACATTGCTGGCCTGTTGTCAGTTAACTTGATTAGTTGCACATGTTCCTCCAGCTGTTCCTTTTTAGTACCACTTACTCTTTGAGTCTTTTGTTTCTCTTGCCTCAACTTTTTGGAGAAGTGTTGCTGCCATCCAGTTCAAAATGAACTAGTATTTTTCATGAAATAGTAAAATGTCTCACTTTCAACATTCCTTTTTTGACTTAAATATATGTTTATAAGATTTGCATAACATTGCAATGTGTTTTTATTCATATTTAATGCAGCATTCCAGACTTTTTGGAATTGGGATTGTAAAAAACTAAACTATTTGGTTAAATAAGTAATAATTTAAAATATTAGATAAAGTAGCTATTACCAGAAAATATCAGGATACCTGTAAAATCTCACCATGCTAGCCCTAAAGTCAAAATCTTTAGCTTTAGTCCTAAAGACCAGCTTATCAAAATGATCTTCTCCTCAGAGATATGTAAATGAAAACTGTAACATCAACTGGAGGAGGAACCCCTTTGGAAAAAAATCATGTTTTTAGCCAGTAAATTAAAGCCTAAGGGCTGCACTTGACTTGGTTAAACCTACTGCATTTCATTGGCAGCTCTTTCCATTTGCCCTGTCTCAGTAGGGCTAAAATCAAATCAAACCACAGTGTTAGTTGTCAGATTCACAAGAGCTGTTAGTGCTGTGGTTCATTATCGGAGCCACTACAGACTGAGACGAGGGGAGAACCTGTAGGAAGAAACGCTGAAGTATGCTAACAATTGAATCACATACTCATATGGTATGCTGCTGCTGCTCAGAGTGTGTGATTTCAGTATAAAATGTCTAATTGAAAAGTGACATGTGAAATATTGCTGCAAGCTGCTTGTGAATTGGAAGCTACAGTCTGAGATTCCTAAAACGAAGGTACCATTTCCTGTTGCTGCTGCTTTACATTCAATTCTTGTTAAACCCCACAAAATGTAAGGCTAAATTTATTCAAGTGTGGCACAGGGAGACAAAGCCAGTGGGGTAATCGGCAGCAACTGACTTCCAATAGGAAAGTGTTTAAACTGCTCCAGAGCAAACAGAAATATGCACAACAAAAGCAAGCCGGACAACCGATTAGCCTGCAGCCTCACATGAATGCCAACACTGTGCTAACTGTCTCCGTCATCATTACGCCATTCACGGCCAAAATCAACAATGCTAGTTCAGATGCAGAAGAATTTTGGAAGAATAACTGGCATCACATTGTCCTCTCAGCACATATTGTTAACATCCAAACTGGTAGTGTTCCTCCTCTTTAACGCGTTATAAAGCTAACGTGTGCATCAATTACTTGCTTCTAAATTGAGTTAGAAGTGATTAGGGGGTTCTTTGTGTGAAGGCGGAGAGAGGGAAGTAGGAATAGTTTGGTTTAATTAGCAGCTTGTGAGCGGCACTTCCTCATTGCTCTTCTTTCCTGTGTGAAGGAGATTACTGAAGAGCCTTCTGCAGATGCTAATGTATGTGGAGAGCAGTGAGGAAGAATCATTGTGAGTCCCGTGTTTAATTAGCACAACCAAGTCACCAGAGATGGAGGAAGCTGCTGAACACTGAGCCTCTGGATGACTGACAGACGGTGTTCCTGCAGCGTTTGACCAAAGAAGAAGACGAGTGGCTTTGGAAAAAAAAAAGGAAGTCAGATGAAGGAAATGGGCCTTCTGTGAAAAGGAGCTCGTTTTGTTAATATAGTCACCAGTCATACAGGCAGCTGACAGACGTGTTTGGGATTGGACATTTCTGTAGCTGCATTTTCTATGTAGGCCAGTGAGAAGGAACTGTATTATTGTGAGAGATTAAACAAATATGAACTTTCCCAGCAGGTCTCTCCCAGTTAATTAAGAAAGTAGAATAGAAAATAAAACTGCCACCTGGCTGAAACACAATCAGCCAATTACCCAAGTAATATTTACCAGCATCTGCAAAAAAGACCATAAATAACTATTTCCATGACACTGAAGCTAATTTAAAACATGATTTGACAGACCAAGCAGTCGAAGCTGTGTGCATTAAGGACCTTCTGAGCTGCCTTTCCCTACTTCAGCCTCCAATTATCTACCATCACATTTCCTTGTAGTTGCTCTGTGGGAATAATTTCTAGCATTAACTTCATGGTTTCTCCACACACCTGTCTGGATGCACAGACCTCGACGGGCAAACAAACTATGACCCTAGAATTTGGTATTTCAGTCCCTCCCCTACGTCTGCCTTAATGAGCTGCTGGAGTTTCAAACTAATTTGTGTCAGTAACCATATCAGGTTTGCAGCAGGCTATGACAAGCAACATGAAGCTCAAAGGGCCAGTCGACATCTGGGTGTGAAAGAGAGCGGGGAAAAACTCCTGACAAGGTCTAGATCTATGCTAGTAATTAGAAAATGGGTTCAGTGTGGACAAACATGTTTCATTGCTTTTGATTTGAATCTCTCTGTTTTTCTTCAACCTCAGCTGTGAACACCTTTACAATGCAAAATAACCATATAAATAATTCATGAATCCCAGCTTATGACCACTTTTGAGAAGATCTGTTCTCTCATTAGAAAATCAATGTCAGCAGAAGAGAAAGTGGACCAGAATTTTCGCCCTACTCTTTCTGTAAATGGATTTTACCTCATCTTGTAGAAGCAATGAGCAATCTTAGGGAGGGTTGAGGCTTAAGAATGAAGAAACATCTGGATTCCTAAAGTACTTTCACTCTTTTTCTCATGTCAGTTTCACTGTGTTGATATGCTTACAAGTAGGCATGTGTGTAATACTTTACAAGAAAATGTCTAACATTAGACTCCAATCATAGACACCTGTCTCTTCCCCCTCACCTGTTCTCATTTTAGTTTTCACATTCATTCTGTCATGCTGATTCTGGCATGGAGATGAGAACAGGTGAGTGATCCCCATGATCTTTCCTCATGTTCCCATCACTGCTCCATCCTTTGCCACCTACCAGGTGTGGCACACAGGCAGATGGAGGCACAGCGTCTGACAAATCCAGCAGATCTCCCATCATTTTGATGCTATAAATGTGCTTCATTGAAAGGCATCATATACAACCTCCAGCCAACAAACTCCCTGCACTCTTCATATGCTTGTACAAGACCTCCAGGCTTGTTCGACTTTGTTTCTGCGCTCCTTTAACCTTCTGTCTGTATCTATTTGAGTCTCATCCAAGAAGTGGTGAATTCCAAAGTCCCATTGCACCTGCTGTCTGTGGTGTATCAGAGTCAGGACCTTCTCCCACATCTGCTGCTATACCCTGCGGGCCACAGACTTCACATCCTCAGTATAATTTCTCTTTCTCCATCTCTCTTGGCGTTTTTCCTAATTTTTCTTTTGTGTCTGACTCTCTTTTCTCACTCTCTTTAGTTTATCTCCACTCATATTTCTCTCCAACGCTGTTAGAGAAGCAATTTTAGACATTGTCTGCAGCATGAACCTTACGGCGCTCTATACATCATCTCACTCTATCGTGTTTACTACTCACACACAGGGAATGGTCCTCACTTCCTTGGCTGACAGTGATATGTGGAGCATGTGTAAAAGAAACTCACTCTACATGAGTGCTTGTATATAAAGTATATGTACATAGACGTGTGCAGTGTTGTTGGTTAGAAGTGGTTCCACTTGTAGAACCTTTTTAGGGGTACTCAAGCACCTCTAAAAATGTCATATTAGCACTCCTAAAAATAGCAATAGTAGTAGTAATAATATTGTATTTTATTATTATCTTCTAGTATCATCTTCTAACATTATATTATTATTACACAATATCAAGTACATTGGCAAATACAGTTGCATGGACTTCAATACAGTGATGGACATCACAGTAACATTTTACTGGACTCATATCATTCTAAACATGGTCTGAACAAGATGGCTGCCTTTACACTGAAGCGACAGACTACAAATCTATTCTTCACTCAGTAATAGCCTGATGCCCTGTGTTGCAGAATAAAGGGAAAATTTCTAAACTCAAACGTTGATGTAAAAGTAAATCTACAGTACATTGCTTCTTGTGCATGTATATGGAGAGGCAACCTGATTTGCCAGTTTCTGTATTGAAGAACACCAGTGTAATTGCTTGATGATTTGGTGGACTGGTTTATAGAATGAAGCAATGCTGTGCATGTTTCACTCCATATCTGCTTTGCTACAAATTCATCTTTAACTTACTTTAGAAAGTTCTGGCCATCAGGTGAATCTTAATCAGGTTTCATAAACTTACTAAAGGGTCCACCTTAGAACAACTGTACTATATTCAAATCAGTAATTATTCATTCTAAATTATTGTTTTATTAACATATTATTCACACACTATATGTGACAATCCGAAATGATGTCTGAGCCCGCCTAAAGGTCTGATCCTGGAATCGCTTCTAAATGGTACATATAAATTTTTGGTCTCAAGGAGACTCACATTACCTACATGCAACCTAACATTTGCATCTAACATAATCAACTAAAAATTGGTGCAGGGCATGCACAATGTGGCAACTACAGAGAGCAATCAAGACACCTGCTGACTTTTCCTTCCTCCACCCACTTCTAACCCCTTGGTGCTAATCAGCGAGGGAGCTCCTGGCTGTATGGTATACATGATCTGATTTGAGACAGAAATGCCTTTAGCTAGTGGAAAAAAAGGCAGAGCAGTCTACACAGTATACAATAATCAGATGAGGCATGTTGATGCATGGATGGACTATGAGCACCTATATGTAAGTATCCCCTCCCGAATGGCTGTAACCTATTAGATCTAATCTCAATGAGATAGGTACATGTTGTTTAATATTAAGCACTCTACACATCTGAAAAGATGCATTTTGTCACTGCCCATGACGCTTGAATGCTTCATTTGAAATTTGTAAGTACATAAAAAAGGAAAGACAGAAGGAAAGACAAAAAACATTAGTTAATATGCAGTGAAATGTACCAGAAAAAATTATATTTCTGTCCATTAAATGTTCTGTTTGATTTATTGCCTATTCGTTATTTTTTCCTTTGCATTTTAGCCCTATTTCCTCAAACATACTGATATTTGTACTATCTTTTTACATTTCTTAGTACAGAGCGGCTTTCATGTGTGTCATGCAGGCTATTGGTTGATTGACACCACACTCACAACAGAATGGGCTGCCTGCAGTCAGGAGATGGATAGATAACCTGAGTGCTGAAAAGAAAAGTAATTTGTTTAAATGGGAAATTTTAATTGATTCAAGTAAAAAAGTGCATTATTATAAAGCTAAGTTAATAGAGAAGCAAACTAAAACATATATAGATATGTTTTATTGTTTATTTATATATATTTTTCCATAGATTATGGTGGAAACCTATATATAAAATAGTATTACTGTAAGCTAAAATGATGAGATGCTTAGTTGAGAAGTTCACATGAAATCATTATCACAATAATATGAAGTCAGTATTTCTACAAAAACTGCCAACAATTTGTTTCTTTGGACTTTCTGGTTGTAAGTATTTGTTTTTTTCTGAGATAGTAAGGGAGAACAGGATAAGTCATGACAATGGGTAAAATAGCACCCTCTGAACACAAAAAGAAACAAACAAAATGTAAGAATAGTTCACAATATTAAATATATATTGGACTCAAGCACTTAGAGAGAGGTAATCAAACCAGAACAATGAAACTGAGTTTTTGTCATCCCAAGTATATATATATATATATATAGTCAAGCCCATAATTATTCATACCCCTGGCAAATTTTGACTTAAAGTTACTTTTATTCAACCAGCAAGTTTTTTTTTGACTGGAAATGACACAGGTGTCTCCCAAAAGATAATAAGACGATGTACAAGAGGCATCATTGTGGAAAAAAAAAATTTCTCAGCTTTTATTTACATTTGAGCAAAAAGTGTCATGTCCAAAATTATTCGTACCCTTCTCAATAATCAATAGAAAAGCCTTTATTGGCTATTACAGCAACCAAACGCTTCCTATAATTGCAGACCA
>VUQH01084286.1:0-35417 GCA_015106775.1 Etroplus canarensis
TCCAAAAGTATTGGGACACAGCTGTTAATGATTGAATCCAGGTGTTTGATTCAGTCCCATTAAAGCCAGCAGCTAGCCATGCAGTCCTTCCAAACATGAGTGAAAGAATGGGTGGTTCTAAAGAGCTCACTGAATTCCAGCGTGGTACTGTAACAGGATGCCACCACTGCAACAAGTCAGCTGGTGACATTTCTTCCCTCCTAGATATTCCACCATCAGCTGGAAGTGGGATTATTGCAAAGTGGAAGCATTTAGGAACCGCAGCAACTCAGCCACCAAGTGTCAGACCACGTAAAGTGACAGAGCGGGGTCACTGAGTGCTGAGGAGCAGAGTGTGGAAAAGTGTCCAACACTCTGCTGACTCAATAACTGCAGAGTTCCAAACCTCCTCTGGCATTAACATCAGCACAGAAACTGAGCACCAGGAGCTTCATGGCTGAGCAGCTGCAGGATTTACATCACCAAACACAATGCCAAGTGTCAGATGGAGTGATGAAATGCACGCCAAGTCTGGACTCTGGAGCAGTGGAAACATGTTCTGTGGAGTAATGAATCACACTTCTCTACCTGTCAGTCTGATGGAGCAGTCTGGGTTTGGTGAATCCAGGAGAACGTTACCTGTCTGATTGTAAAGTTTGGTGGAGGAGGGATAATGCTATGGGCTTGTTTTTCTGGGGTTTCCCTGGGCCCCTTAGTTCCAGAAGGGAAATCTGAATGCTTCAGCTTACCAAGACAATTAGACAATTCTAAGCTTCCAACTTTGTGGGAACATTTTGGGGAAGGTCCTTTTTTGTTCCAGCATGACTGTGCCCCAGTGCACAAAGCAAGCTCCATAAAAGCATGGCTGGAAGAACTTGACTGGCCTGCACAGAGCCCTGTCCTTAACCCCATCCAACACCTTTGGGATGAACTAGAACAGCGATTGTGAGCCAGGCCCTCTCACCCAACATCACAAGCTCCTTTCCACCTTTTTCATCAAGCATTCAGCAGCTACTAATCTCTGGGACTGTGGCAGGAGGAGAGTTTGTTGTTGTGTTGTTGTACACATACACAATCTCTTTTTCTCTTTTATCATTAAGCACTTTGCTTTGAAATGTGTTATATTAATACAGTTTGCTTACTTACAGAGTCCGACCTCACAAATGCTCTTCTGGATGAATGGGAAAAAATTCCCACAGACACTCCAACTTTTAGAAAGCCTTCCCAAAAGAGTGGAAGCTGTTCTAGCTGCAAAGGGACCAACTCCGTGTTAAAGCCTCTGGATTTAGACTGGGAGGTCATAGAAGCTGCTGTAGGTGGCCCAATAGTTTTACTTTTTATTCATATTTTTACTTTTACTTAACAGTTTCAATATAGAACCTCTAGTCAATTCAGTTCAGTTTTATTTATATAGTGCCACATCACAACAAAAGTCGCCTCAAGGCGCTTCACACTGTAAGGTAAAGATGCTACTGTGTCAGAGAGAAAACCCCAACAATCCGATGATCCCCTATGAGCAAGCACTCGGCGACCGTGGGAAGGAAGAACTCCCTTTTAACAGGAAGAGACCTCCGGCAGAACCAGGCTCAGGGAGGGGCAGCCATCTGCCTCGACCGGTTTTGGGGGGGGGGGGGGGGGGCAGAGAAGACAGAAGGGTGAGCAGAGAGAGGCACACGCTATGGGAGAGAGAAAACAACATTTAATGACATGCAGCAGTAACTAATAAATGCATGGGGAGTGAAAAGAGGTGGGTGGAGAAGAAATGCCCAGCATATCATAAGATCTGCTTGTAATCAAATACTTTTGCAGCATCGTGTCAGTACTTTTACTAAAGTAAACAGAGGACAGAGCTCCATTTGAGCAGCGTGTCCCTGTGAGCTGATCTCATGTGAGGAGATCATCGTGGAAGCATCTAAAAATAAATAACAGCACACGCTCGTCAGAACAGAGAGCGGCTCACTGCAGGAGGAGTTCCACAAAAGTCAAAATGGAGCAGATCTGGGAGGTATTTATAGGCACTATTGTCTATTTAAAAATCTTGATTTAGAGCAGTTCTGTTGGCACTCAGAGAATGTAGGTCTTCATTCATGACACTTTGATCTGACTGTGACATACAAGCAGTGCCGAGGTCTGAGCTGCTCTGAGCTCTCCTGCATGCAAAAGAAAAATGCACTTAACTTTCTGGCTTCTAATAAACAACCGCATGAGTAACACGTGAAACGGGCTGAGTGGATTTTTGATGCTGTGGTTAAAAGTAACATCTTTGTGTCAGATGTGCACAAATAAACATTTTTTTCTTCTTCTCTGAGGAAAATATTTTAGAAGCTGCAGGGGGACATCTGCTTTTCATCATACCTGACCTCAAGATCCATACCCTCCTGCCCCCATGCTTCCAGGGCACTTGTAAAACCAAACAACCTCATTTTAAAATCTGCTTTGTGCTTTGTGGAAGCGTTGCTCTAATGTATCAGGGGGAAAAAAGAAACCAGACAAAAAAATAAGAATTAATTGCAAATGTTTTTTTCCCAGACTTGAGTGCTTTCATGTGTTAATGTAGCCTTTTGCACAAATTTCCTCAAAAAGCCCTGATTGATTAGTCGTACAAAATCCCTCCCTGGTCAAGTGTACATGTTTCTGGTGAGAGGAGGCTCACAGTCGTGGTCCGGATAGTAGATTTGAATGTTTTCGACACATGTGCACCAGAACACGTGATAGCCAGACAGCAGGAAGAACACCGCTTTTGTTTACTGCGTTTGGCTGAACAACATAAGGACGTCTGCATGTGTGCAGACAGACTGCACCATGAAAACATCTGCCCAGATGTCCACATGCAGCCCAAAATCTGAGGCAGCGCGCGGTCGCCGCCCCGTATGTCCATGAACAGACTTCACAGTTCTGTGTGAGCCTGGGTGGAGACACAAGCCCACTCCGTCATGGGACGGTCGCATCAGGAAGGGGATCAAATCTGCGCCGAATTGCCTGTGCTTATCCACCGTGGCCGCCCCTTGGGCAGCTGAAGGTACCCCCGCACGGGAATTTGAGCTAAATGCCGAGCGCGAGAGATGTTGGCCTCCGCACAGGCACTCCAAGTTGAGACAGTTGAAACGGTTTTTTTTAGCCCATGAGTTTCCTAAACCTGACCAAATTTCAGCTGAAACCGTAAAAAGAAAAAAAAAGACTCAACATGTTGCCACGCCAACCACCACACACACATGCGCCATTCATCCCGTTAAGCTTACAATGCCCAACCCCCATTGGATAAGTGCATGGATTGGATCGGCAGGAAGGTAACTGAGAACTTTACTGAAGCATAGGTTTAATGTATTTGTACTTTTTAAAAAAATATTTCTGTTGTGCTACTTTCTCCTTCTACTCTCCCATATCCTGAAACACCTCACCTAGGAGGTGGTCAGGAGGCATCCTTATTAGACGCCTGAACCACCTTACCTGGCTCCACTCAATGCGGGGGAGCAGTGCCTCTACTCAGAGTTCAGGAGCTTCTCACCTAATCTCTAAGGCTGAGCCCAGACACCCTTCGAAGGGAAATCGTTTTGTCCATGTTCTCATTCTTTGGATCCAGAGCTCGTGACTGAGGATAGGAACACAGACCGACAGCTCTCAGCTCTGTCTTCACTGAAACAGACGAGTACAGCTTCTGCATCACTGCAGACACAGACACCACACCAAACCGTCTGTCAATCTCAACTCCTTCCTTCCCTGACATACTCAAACTCCTCCACTTGGGGCAGCAGCGCATGCCCAACCTGGAGTGGGCACTCCCACCTTTTGTGGCCTCAAACTTGGAAGTGCTCGTTCTTATCCCGACCCCTTCACACTCGGCTGCGAGTTGCCCCCGTGTGAGCTGGAGGTCGCCTTTCGATGACGCCAACAGGATCACATCATCTGCAAAAAGCTGACAGCCCCCACCCCTTGGCTGCACCTAGAATTCCTAGCCAAAAGAGTCATGAACAAAATCAGTGATGCAAACACTGTACTTTGCATTCAAAACTATTTATTTTAATACGTTACTTATTGTTTCGCACATTAATTGCATTATCATAGCTCAAGCTAGGCAGCAGTATGATAAACATGTCAATTAATCAATAACCATGATCCAATAATATAATATATTTGATTCTTAAAAATGCCATTTTACATAATGAGTATGTTTACTGACAAAAGACAGGAAGCAAAGCTGGAGGTGGCAGAATTGAAGATGTTCAGATTTTCCCTGGGAGTGACCAGGATGGACAAGATTAGAAATGAGTACATCAGAGGGACAGCTCAGATTGAGAAGTTTGGTGATAAAGTCAGAGAGGCTAGGCTGAGATGGTTTGGATAGGTTCAGAGGAGTGATGATAGATATATTGGACAAAGGATGTTGAAGATGGAGCTACCAGGCAGGAGGAGAAGAGGAAGACCGCAAACTAGGTTTATGAATGTAGTGAAGGAGGACATGCAGAGGGTTGGTGTGAGAGAAGAGAATGCAAGGGATAGGGTGAGATGGAGACCGAAGAGCTACTGTGGCGACACCTAATGGGAGGAGATGAAAGAAGAAGATATATATGTATATACAGTATAAAAAATATTTAACTGTATAGACCACTGTATAAACACACAATAGTGCTCTTATAATATATTAATGATATTGTGAAAATAGTGTAGTAGGAGTCGACAACACAGTTTGCCACCACAGCAAATGGGAAAGTTCTGTTTCTTAAAAAAAGCCCTCATTAAAGATTCATGTGACTTTTGCCATGAACTGGTTATCTGGAATGGGGAAGGAAGAGTGACAACGAACTGTCACCCGATAAAGTCTCCCATCTCTGTACTTCTCGCTTCGCACACTCATCGCAGTCCCTCTAAAATACTTCCAATTTTAGATTCCCTCCCATGCATAAGGGAGCAGGCACCATTTTAGTCACTGCAGCTGTCCAGCAAAATTTACTACAACCTGGGGAAGTAATGACCACTTATCTCTCTTGTACACAAATGTAGTTGATTTAAAGGAATGCCTACTTGCTATTCAATATTAATGACCAGATAAAATAGTAGGGACAGATTTCTGAATGTGGAGAAGACTTTGAGAGAACCAGCTCTGAAATATGCATGATTGCACATATGCACTGCTGGCTGTTTTGATGTGCACTGCAGCTCTGTGTGAAATAAGGAAAGGGTGAGTCACCATAAATACAACCCAAGGAAAGGAGTGTCACAAACTGGCTTAAGGGGGGCAACAAGTAGGGAATCCATGCATGAGATTTACTTAAAGACTATTTAAATTTATTAAAATTGTACCAAGAAAAAATAACAGTGAGATGGATAACTTGTTCTCATTATATTCACTCTTATGTTTTATATCTATCGCAATTATATTCTGAAATCAACAAATTCCACCAATGTCCATTAGCAGCTAATATTTACACTAAGATCCATTTCATCACTTAAAAAGCTTCCAGTGTTACTGTAGCATTGTTTGAAATACAATCATTAATGTATTCATGCTTATACCATTGCACAGTACACATGTGAGCAATGTGAGCAATCAATACTTTTCTGAGGTTATAGAATGCTGGATGTAGAAAAATTTCACAGGATAGTATATTTTAAATGTAGCACAGAAGCCAGTAAAGGCTTCCATGGCCAGTGAATCATCAGATAAATTTCAGCAATATGAAGTGGATGCTGTAAAACAAAAAAAAAAACTTTTTTAAATGATCCACAGCCCCACATTGCCCCAGACATGACATGAAGAAGCGTAAAATAGGCCTTCCAGTTCTTAAAAATTTCAGTCATGACATCATTTGCACAGCGGAGTGTATCTACACTAGAATTATAGTGCTTTTTAATATTTACAGTGCTTCCCCAAACGCTCCAGTGATGAAGAAAAGACACAGCCGACCAACAGTGTTTTCTTCTCATAATACTGATGTGATTATAGGTAACATTTACTTATAGAGCTAATGTATCATGAGCACTGACCTTTAATGAGCAGATGTAGATTTAATCCTGTATTTACTCACTGACATGAGTGTAGTTTACAGATCATTGAGGATTGACTGTCTGACAGACATCTTCATTAACAAAAATAAATCCAGTCTTACAGTGAAGTAGAATTAGGCCTGTGATTATTAAATACCTATTTATATTACAGTGTCTTAAGCTTAGACAACAACATACAGTAGTTGAACTGCATGTGAAAAAGAGGTTAAGAGTTAATCCGAATCTTTATCAACTGTCATCTGTGACAGCATTGTGACTCACATAGGTGTGTGTGTGTGTGTGTGTGCGTGCGTGTGTGTAAAGAAGTGGTTACCAGCGCTACTTAGGATATCACTGGAACACCAAAAGGATTTTCAGACTGTCACGATAGAACACGACTCTAACTCTGTTTTCACTGTCTGACGCATATGATGTGTTTACTTACGGATGCACTCACTATATGATTTTCACTATGGACTGTATATTGTCTTATTAACCTTATTTTGTGCATTGACTTAGAAAATTTAATGTTGGCATGTGTGTATGAAATGTTCAATGTGGTGCAGAGCTGAGTCTAAACAGTAAATGAACGTGGGTTACTGGTAATGCTTTGTACTCATAAAGGTCACAGATATAAGGATCCAAACCATATAATGGCTGCTGTTACAGTTTCCATTCGAGTTCTATTGAATTATACTTCACAATTGATAGGCATGCCTTGGTGAATAAGAATATATGGATACAAGTATGAATGCAAATGCACATTGGTGTTTGGAGAGCACTGACATAATTGTAATATTTGTATCTGACACGCGTCAGAAATGGGATTCTCTGCCTGCCGACACTGATTTCAAACGTGAGGAGGAAGATCATGTCAAGGAGGCGTGTGTCACTCGTCTCTCCTTCAATGTGCAGCTTGGCAGGCATCACAATGTTTTGCACATTCAATTTCCTGTGTTTAAATCTGACACGCAGGTTTTGTTTTCGTTTTCCCTTTACCAAACTGAATATGATAATGTCACTTGGGAATTGCTAGATGAAAAGATTTCCATGGTGCCGTCAGCTTTTTTGCTGAGGAGATGAATTGAACAGTAGATGCAGGGTTTGGAACCAATACAGCATGCATTATAATGAAATCATCTTCTTTTTTCTGTTCAGAGAAGCTATGCTTTGAAAATGGAGTTTGCAAACCAAATTGGATTAGAAATGGTGGATATTTTGTTAGGTATCTCTTCAATTTCACAGTGTGTGTTTGCGTGTAGTGTGTGAACCTGCTTCAGCACTGTAGGATTCTTCAGTCTGTAGCTATCAATATTAATGCTGGTTCAAAGCTTTAGTCTTTCAAACAGACACACGTTTCCGCTTTATCTTGTAAGTTCTCTGTTTGACCCTACTTCACCATCACAAGCTAAAATTCCAGTGGTTGTTTACATAAACCAGTTACAGTTGTCCTGTCATATCTACTCTTACACCTCTGGTTGAAACTACTTTTATGATTTCACTACCCCGCCATTGAAGTGACACATCTTGAGGAGCAAAAATCATATTTTGCACAGATGAGTTGTTTCAGTCAGCTGTGACATGATGCCGCCTTTCAATGCATTTGAACAGAGTGTAAAATGTGCAAATGCTGAGCAGGTACACACACACACACGCTTAGATTTATAGTGCATTCACTTGAGATGTGTAACAGTGATTTACAGCTCAAGTGAGGACATTGAGCAAAGTAAAAATGCTGAAAAAATCTATTTAAAAATCCATAAAATCCTGTCTTTGGGATTCCATCTCAAAAAACACATCAATATAACAAGCAAAGCCATAACCTACGATGAATATCTCAGGGTTTGTTCCAGCAGCATGCTGCAGAATCAACAAGTGAAGTTTATAAATAAAAATCTAATTCTTATCAAATCAATTTTTCACTTGTAGCTTTGAAAAAGGGACGATTCTGGATCACTCCAGACCCCTACCACAATGATGACCACATCCAGATTGGACGGGAAGTCAAGATATCCTGTCAGGTATGGTTACAGAAAACATTGGCAGGCTAAATAGACATGTGGATGCATAAAATATTAATTTAAGATCTAGTCAGCGTGATAAAAATAAAACCTTTTATGCCCCAGGTGGAGGCAACACCTCCAGAGGAGTTGACATTTAGCTGGCTGAAGAATGGCCGTGCCCTGCGGAGCTCAGAGCGTATGGTCATCACCCAGACGGACCCTGACATCTCACCCGGAACCACGAACCTGGACATCATAGACCTCAAGTTTACCGACTTCGGCACATACACCTGTGTGGCTGCGCTGAAGGGAGGAGGCATCCCGGAGATCAGCATTGACGTCAACATCTCTTCCACAACTGGTGAGCCTCACACCCCTTTGTGTCAATGGCACATCTAGACACCTCCCCCAACAGACTTGACACAAACAGACTTACTTCTCACAGCAACTTCAGCCACAAAACTGGCTTTAATTTTTAAACTGTCTTGTTTAATAGCTAGATGCTATCAGTAATATCAGTTTTTATATCATTTTACTCTATTTCTTGTCTGATTATCAAAGAATAATACACAGTAATATTACAGTTTTGTATGATTGCCCATTGCACTGTTGAATGACGTGTGCTCACAAGCATGTAACACAGTGGGTCAAAGCTGACATGAAAATTATTATCTGCTGTCTAACAAGCGTTTACAACTGGCAGGTACCCAACTTTTATGTCCATTTTTTTTGTCTGTTGATAGAGTCAAAGCTAGATAGTTAGGGAGCATTAAGATTTAGAGTGTAATTAAATTTGGCAAGTGTTTTTGCTCCTGGAGTTGTTTCCCAGATTTCTATTGCTATGTTGTGTTAAGAAGATAGAAATGCTAGCAATCCTATGAAGGGTACATCATAGGATGTATCTCCTGAGATACATCCTATGATAAGAGATCAACGTGTACAGAAATAACCACCTACCTGCAACTCATTTTTCCAGAAAATAGTGTCATCATTTCTGGAAGGTCGGTAGTAGGAGGGTCGATAGTTTTCAGAGACAACCTAAAGTTTTTCTTTTTTTAACAAGCATCAACAAGAACTACAGATTTTTAAGAGCAGCTTTACTCCTTGGCTTTTGTTCCTGCTGGCTGTTTTTTCTGTAGCCCTTAATATATTGACCTTGCTGTGACTTTGATGTAAATGCTGACCTTAAATATAAAATTTGCATGTAGGTTAAGCCCAGTCACTGGTTTTAATTGTGTTTTTATATTTTTTATTATAATTGTTATAATTAACATATCCTGTTAATTTAATGCAATACAAAACTGTAATTAAATGCCAGAATTACCTGTCTTAATTATAGAACTGTGATACGTCTTTCTATGTTGCTTATAAATAAACACACACACACACACACACTGCTTTTCTAATATTTATCTAATAGTTTCTGAAAATATGCCACTCTGTTCCCAGTAGACTCATTCATGTTTGTTTGTGGTCATATGCTGCCAGTAAACTTGACCTTTCTTGTCAGCACACTCGTAGCTAAATTAGGAAACCCTGGATTGACTTTTGAGCTGATATCCATCTTTGTGTGAATACTTAGCCTGATTGCTTATGTTTGGGTAAGTGTAGCCAAATAAGACATTATGGGTACATTGAACTTGATTTGTGGCACTGGCCCCAGGTTATGAAAAAGGTGGATTTTCTTTTAAAGGGTGATTTCACCTGAGTTCATGCATTCCCAAGTATTTCTGGCATCTGCTGTGGTTGTAGGTTAGTGCATATCTGCCACAATTTTGTGCCCTAACACAGTGGAGGTGACTGGAGCATTGCTTGTGGTATTTAAAACATAGTCAAAACATAGTTTTTGCTTTGTGAGAGAATGGTTGACAATAAAATTCACATTGACAATGAGCTATGGGGATTATTAACAAGATATGAGGACAAAGTTGTGTTTTGAACATCTAACTTTGCAGTGAGTGCAAACAAATTTCGTTTTATCTATATTGCATTTGGGTGTTGGCAGGAGCCTCATAGGTGGATATTTTGAAGCCTTGTTAGATGAAACAAAAAAAATATTCTGCAGACTAAATTCCAGTAATTTTTACCAAACTAAATATCTCTCTTCTATTTAACTATAACTTTGTATCACAATAACTGATCAACTTGACTTTGTGAAACAAAAGTGGCTTCTTCCATTAGACAGCAAGCATCCATTGTCTTTACATCTAATTTCTGCTTTCACCATCAGAATTAGGATCAGAATACTTTATTAATCCCAGAGGGGGAAATTGCATTGTGTTACAGATGCTCAGTTAGGTATAAATAAATATACATTTAAAAATTAAGAAAATTATTAATGTAATCATTTAATTAATTAAAATAAAAAACAAATAAATCTATCTGTATGATTTGCAATATGTAACATAAATAACTCCAAAGTTAAACACTATATGCAATGTGTAATATATACAATATGAACTGGTCAAGGAGTTACAGGGAGGAATTATAGAGTTTGATGGCCACAGGTAGTAATGATTTATTGTGGCGTTCAGTGAGTCATCTTGGCAGAATAAGTCTGCTTCTGAACGTGCTCCTGTACCTGTCAAGCACATCATGGAGAGGGTGTGAAGAATTGTCCAATATTGTCCTTAACTTGGACAACATCCTCCTTTCTGAGTCCAGCTCCACACCCACAACATTACTGGCCTTGCAAATCAGTTTGTTGAGGCTGTTGTCAGCCACTCTTAGTCTGCTGCCCTAGCAGACTACAGTGCAGAGGATGGCACTGGCTACCACAGACTAGTAAAACATCCTGAAGATTGTCTGGCAGATTTTAAATAACCTAAGTTGCTCAGAAAATTAAATTAGACTCTTTCTAACATATGTGTACAGCATGTTAATAACACAGCATACCACCTTGTCTACTGAGCTGCTTCATTTTAGTATGAAACATGGCATACTGAACTATGGCTTATCACACAGAAACATAAAATGCATCACGGCAGTCTTTTACTGAGTCTTTCAGATTTTCTGCTGTTCTGTTGTTTGTCAGTTATTGCAAAAGAAAGCAAAAAGTCTGTGTAAGCTTTGGTAACAGCATTCTTGAAGACAGTAATCAAAGACAAAAATCGACAAGATCTATTTTTCTATCTATTGTTTTAGATTAAGCCTAGACCTACTTCACAAATAACAGAAGAGGGGCTGATTTATTGTAAGATTGCTAGGTAGTACAGCTAGTAAAGTTAACAATACCTTTTGTGCTTGCTCATTTCTGCAGGAATGAGCAAGCACAATAAGCAATAATGGTGAAATGCAGTGGTTAGAGAAACAAAGCAATTACACATGTAATGAACAGGAATGGTGGTCTTTATGTGTTATCTGTGTTATCTGTGTGAGGTCAGTGAATGAGCTGCAAATGTGTGGTTATGCTCCATTGTCACTACACATTATCATCCATTGACACCGCTGAGAGAAATGAGCCCTTAAATCCACACCCCAAAGACACCAATATTAAGTCTCCTGCTTGCCCTGTGCTCATCCCAAATTTCAAGATATTCCGTTAAGGGGGGATTCCCATGGGTTGGTGTTGCTGCTGGCGCAGTAGATATCTCTTTTTGCTTTGAATTTCCTGGCATGTGTTCTGTACTGATAAGTGACAGTTGGGTGTTCGATGTTTTGATGATTGGGTTCCCAGCAAGCTCTAGTTCTCTTTTTACGCACATGTGCCTAAACAGTGATAGACACTTTTGCACACTCACGCAGCCTTACCTACTTTCGCCATCTTACTTTTCTATTACACACACACCTTGCTGCCACTCACAGTATGAACATGAAAGCAATGTGTCGACCTTGTGTGCATAATTATTGTTAGATAATCCTTTGATAATCCCTCTGCTATAAAACAGTGGGATCAATCGCATCTGCCAAGATTGTTTCCTCATTATCTTTTAAGTAGTGCAGTGTCTTCTTTTGGAGTGCCCGGGCGATGCCAATGCATTAACACAGATCCTTTAATGTGCAAAAAAATGAATTAATAAATAAAATACTGCTGTCTGACTGAGGAAATAACCAAGGAAATAACCGACTCTTTTGTGATCGTATGAAATGAAAGCTTTCCTTAAGGCTTAGATTTGATTGCTTCTTAAGCTTTCATTGTTCCAGTCGGATGTGTGGGTATGAAATAGAATGAAAGAGTTGCGTTGTTGTAGCTGTTCCTGTCACAGGAAATAATATAGTGATTTTTTTCTACTGGTTACAATTCCTCCTGCTTTACCTGGATGTGACTGGGCTGTTTCCTGAAGAATGCAGTGTTTCTTTCAGTCAGATTGATGCTATGAATCAGAGAAATGTCTCAGCTGAACGGTATTGTATAGCCGCTGTGTACTAAAGCACCTTGTGCACTGGCTTCGCCTTACGCCTGCAGCCTGTTATGGGGTGAATAAGCCCTTTTTCTGTTCCTCTCCCTGTTCTCCTGAAGGGAGAAAGCCCAACCTGCAATTAGAAGTCTTAATAAAAGCATTTAGAGGAGATTATGCTGCAGGTCTGCCAGGGCATCATACCGGGGAAGTGATTGGAAAGCATTTGAGCATAAAACATCTATAGTCTGAACAATGTGACACTTGCTGACTGTTCCAACCTTGCCTCTAGTTCTAGATTCTAAACCAGGGTTTAGCCACAGCCCAGCCCTCAGGATGCTTTTAGAAAGCCAAAATGTATTATTTTCCATTCTTTCAACCTTTGATGAACAGAAATTTCATGATTTCCACCCTTTTGCAAAATGATAGTAATAAGCAGTTTACTGTCTTCACACACTGCTTCTTTTCTCAGCAGAGCTCGCAGAGATTGCAAGGCTAATGCTTATTTATGAGCGTCTGAAAATGGGGACACAGACTCCCCCTTTGGATACTGTCAATATTAAAAACCACAGGGCACGGGAACAGCTGAAAAGAGTTACGAGCATTAGTGTAAAACATCCCATAAACTTCTAACAGGAACAAGCAAATTTTAATCCTTTCATTAACTTGTGTGTAAAATGTGTGTTTTAGTGGTTATGTCTTGCTGGATTATTGTTAGATGATGTGATTACTGTCATTCCACGGCTGTGACTGAAATGTTATTTGGGCTCAGACTTGAAATACCTCTGGGACATTTAAGAGATAAAATTTTAATAGCATGCAGAGTTATTACAGATGGATTTCTGACATTTAAAGTCAGTTTTGATTGCAGATAGCCACTTTGCTAATCGCTAATAAGCTGAATTGTAATTACTGTAACAGAGGAGTCTAAACTACATTATGGTCCTTTAAGCAGTTGCGCTGAGAGGACTTCCTGTTTCAGTTTAGATTCAGCAAACCACAGTAGTTCAACCTCAATCTGACGGATCACAAAGTAAGTATCAAGGCTGAAAGTCACCTCTCTTGTGTGGGTGATAAATCCTTCTTTGATGAGTCCCTCAATTAGCAGCCTACTCACACCTGAAATCCTGGCACCACCCAGTGTTTCTGTCAATCTTAAGAATTGCTGCAGTTAATTAATTAAGCAAATCAATTTCAAGTGCTCAGTTGATTAAGAAATGAGTTGGTTTATTAAACACGAAGTACAACCCTTTTTTCTAAAACAAATTTGAATCATCAGAAGCACATAGGAGGTCTGCTTCTCTGTGTGTCCTCTTTTCACCCACCACGTCGTCTCTTTGACTCTGATTTGTCATGAGTTACCATCATCTGTGGGACCGTGCCACATGTGACTCTAATAGGGACAGCATGACTGCTGGCTGTTGACCACTCTGATGCGCTTGTTTCAGCAGCAAATTCACTGACCCTGATAAAGAGATACCTGGTATGCATCCTGACCCAACTACAGGGTGAAAAAGTTCAAACTGCTGTTTTGGTGACTCTGAATGGAAACAAGCTGCCTGCTGCTTTTTTTTTTCCATGTCTTGTCAGGGCGTGACATTTTCATGGCGTATATGTCTTGCTTAATGATGCTGGTGACTTGTTGATTCTATGTCTTTGCACAAATGACCGTGTGCATGATAAAAATATGGGGGGGGGAATACTATGATGGTAATGTGTATTGTTTTTCTTTGTTCAGAGTGCTCCAAAAGCATTACATGGTTACTTTCCATACATTCACCAGCCACCTCATTGGAAACACCTTGCTAATACCAGGTTGGAGCCCCTTTTGAAATTTGATCTGCCTTAATTCTTCAGTATATTGATTCACCAAGGTGCTAGAAACATTCCTTGTAAATTTTGGTCCATATTGACATGATAGCATCACACAGTAACCGCAGATTTGTCGACTGCACTTACATGATATGAATCTCCTGTTTCACCGCAACCCAAAGGTGCCCTGTTGGATTGAGATCTGGTGACTGCAGGGGCCATTTGAGTTCAGCGAAGTCATTGTCGCGTTCAAGAAACCAGTTTAAAATCATCAAAGTTTTGAGATGGTGCGTTATCCTGCTGGAAGATAAAGGGATGGACATGATCAGCAACAATACTTGGGTTGGCTGTGGTCTTTAAAGAACGCTCAGTTGGTAATGAAGGGCCCAAAATGTGCCAAGAAAATATCCCCCATACCATTAAACTCCCAGCAGCTATAACTGTTGATACAAGGCAGAATGGATCCATGCTTTCGTGTTATTTATTCCAAATTCTGACTCTCCTTCCATTTAAATGCTGCAGCAGAAACCAGACAATTTAAAAAAAAAAGACTGATCAGACCAGGGCATGTATTTACAATCTTCTGTTGTCCAATTTTGGTAAGCCATGCAAAATCTAGCCTTTGTTTTCCTGTTTGTAGCTGTCAGGAGTGGCATAAGTTATGGTCTTCTGCTGCTGTAGTCCGTCTTTTTCAAGGTTCAACATGATGTACCTTCAGAGACACTCTTCTGCATACCTTGGTTGCATACCTTGGGTGTAACAAATGGTTATTTGAGTTACTGTTGCATTCCTATCGGCTCAATGCAGTCTAGCCATTCTCCTCTGACCTCTGGCATTGACAAGGCTTTTTAGCCTTAACATCTGTCCTAACGTCCTCTTACTTTATCTTGGGACAGCTGATTGTTAGTTGACAAATACTGGATAAATATAAACAAAATTTTTCAGGTCCTAATATTTATTTCACAGTCTATGTATGTATGTAAGGTAATTACGCATTTGGCAGCCTTGGAAGAAATACTGCCACTATTATCAGTAATCTATTGAGCCATACAAGTTGGTATTTGCATCTTCTGCCTATGTGATTCATTTAAAACCAGAAAGGCTGTGCACACAGAAGTTTAAAAAAAGAAAAGAAAGAAAACCTAGCCATGCAGTTTCCCCGAAATGCTGTAATAAGCCCACCCAGTCACATAATCAGAGTGGTTAGGTTTAAAAACATGTAATATACTGTGGTCTTACGATCAGATTTTAATGTTGAGATTCTAGTTGCTGCACATGGAACACATGGGAAGCTTAAATGGTACAGTAGCATGACAAGTGTTTGTAAAAGTTCACTGTGACGCACATTTAGGGAAGCAGAATAGACACACGTTGTGAAATAGAGAGCAGAGGAGAGCAAAAAACAGAAATTTATTAAGATATATGAAATACTTTAAAGAATAATTTAAACAATACAGAGTGTAGGTTCACACTCTAATCATGTTATAAGTGTTGTAAGGGGCAGCAGTTTCAAAGGGAGGGACTCATGATTGCCCACCAGTGTATAGAGCAGAAAAGATTACACATAAAAGAGTCTAACACCTGCTAAGTTCACCATTTAATCACTATATCTTTGCATAGAAATTAATTATTTTGGTAGTTTATTAATGTTCTTAATCACATGTAGACTTTGTGGCAGATCCCAAGGTACACCTCCTTTAGCATGTGGATGCAATGTGACGTGATCCATCAAATCCATCTACTATACATTTAAAAGAGGGTACAATTGATAAATTATGACAATATGGGTGTCATCACATCTGCAAAGTAAAATGCAATGTTATTAAGTTTTAAAATGAAGTTATAAACTGCATACGGGAACCAGTTCTCAAAATTGAATGAACAAACTAATAAACTAACAGTGAGCTGTGAACTAGGTTGGAGGGCCCTACCAGCTGTCCCACAGGTGGGATGCTGTCCTGATAAATCTACCATATGACAATAGACGCCACAGTCATGCCACTTCTACAATGATGCTTACCACAGCCTGGCAGAATATGTCAGCACAACACCTGTGATGTTCCTGTGGTAGCCTGATGCTCCAGAAAGTGCAAATAAAAACTTCAGCTTTTTAACAAGCATGTACATATGTGGATGTTTGGAAGATTGGAGGGTAACAGGCAAAAGTGTAGTCATTGCTGAGATTGTTTTCAGTCTATAAAATACATTAAAATTTAATATATTATGCCCAGTGTACCTGCCTATAGCCTCAACTGAAACACCTGCAATCATGCTTTATGGAGGTGGCCATCTGGGAAACCACCTCCCTGTCCAGCTGGGAAAATCTGCAAGGGAAACATGAATAAAAAACACTCTGTCCCTCATTATCTACTGTCAAGGCCCCCTTGGGCGATTTAGATAAACTGTGGTCCTTCTATGGGAGTTGCTCACTGCTTAGTGGTACAAAACTGGTGTATTGGAGGTGTATATTTATTTGTTTTTAAAAAGGAGATTTCTTTTGCCCTGCTAAGTTGGGTACACATAAAAAGAGCATGGTCACAAATCAAACTGCAACCCATAAGGGCATTGGTACTGAAAGCACTCTGTTCTACAAGTTCAACCATATGAGTTCTTGGGTTTTTTTTTTTTAGATTGATTGTAAGTTATGAAATCTCAGTGGAATGATACAGAGCTCAAAAAACACACTCACAATACTATGTCAGTGTTGTTTCTACTGTGTCACTGCATTCTCAGTGCACATCTGTGTATATTTATTACACTTCAGCAACTCAGAGTGTGGATACAGCCACCCCAAACAGACACACAAACGCACAAAGATTCATAAACATGTCCACAGTGTACCTGTGGGACTCCTCATTCTGTCCCCAGAGGCCCAGGACTCTAAGGAACAGAGTCCTGTCACAGTGTGACCAACTCATTGGCCCCAAGCTGTCTGAGCACACAGTCTCACCCGTACATACACACACTTTGCAGGACTTGCTTTCGTAGAGAGCACTATGTTGCCATGGTGATGAGGAGTGATGTCATTGCACTTACCCAAAAAGGGGGCAGTGGGAATGTTTATTCTCTAAAACATCACTCTGAATCCCATCACTGTAAGAAAATGCAAAGTGCAAGATATTTCCACATTTTGCAGTTAGCTCATATTGCACTGTGTCTGCTGTGGCGCTGATGGATCCAGCTTAAAGGCTACATTTGGAGGATCATTCCAGCTGAAGCTCAAGAAATGTGTGGCAGTAGTGAGGCCGCACTAGGAGGTCCAATCCCAATTTAGACACACACACAAAAAGTGTTTTTGGTCAACAGCAATGAGAAGCATAGCATCCCATTGAGGAACTGAGGTAGGATCACAGCATGGTGTCACCCGTGGGCGAGGAGAGAAACAGTCAGCGATATACACATGCACATGCAGAGACATAAACCATGCAGACACACACTGCAAAGGCATACGCACACAGTGGGCATGCCTTGCAGGCATCACTGGCATTTGGATGGCTTTGGCACAATGAGAGCACAGTGAAAACCAGTAGCGGGCTCTCTGCCACACTGAGCATCGCAGTGGTCAGTCTCACACACAGAGGCAGGGTGTTCACTTGGAAAGATAGAGCAAAAGAAAAAGTAACATGCAGAGTAAGTAACAGAGGAAGATGTGTGGGTTTCTGTGTGCATGATGTTTTTTCATCATGGTGCGAAGAGAGACAATAGCAGCTGATAGCCAGTATTTGTACTGCCAAACCCAATAGGCAGAGAACTGTAATTGCCTGCCTAATCTGGGCAGTGGAGAGGCCAGGTGTAATGATGGCGACTTGGTGAATAAACCTCTCTGCCACACTCTAATGGATACTTGCTGCTCCCCTCCTGTCCTTTTGCTGTCAGTTCACTACTTCACTGTTTTAACCCAAGGAAATCTTATGAATAGTGAAATGGATTTGAAACTTGGTTGTTTCAATTGAGACATTGTGTGAATAAAAATCTGCAAATGTATGAGAATGAAATGAGTGTCCACCATCTTTGCCTCTGGGGAGATAATTTTTCCTTTTTTATGCCAAACACAGTGCCAGTGTTTTATCTGTGAATGACCAGACTTCATTATTCCATGCAAATTATACCAGCCTGTTTTTGCATTACTTACTAGATGATGATCTGGTATGCTGGTTAGGTAATGACTTTTCATCTGTTGTTATACAATGATCAAAAAGTGTTTCTCACACACTGAAGTAATAAATGTTATTATAGTGATAGAAGATTAAATTACTCAGATGTTATCACAGAGAATTATCACCCAACTCTGCAGAGTTTTAGCATCTTTCAGCCCATTGTTTTGGTTCTGTTGGCCTTTTATTGCGTAAGTCTATTGCTGCTCCAGTTTTTAAAAAACAATAATTGCTGCTTTGTTTCCATTGGAGCGAGGCTCTTGTTAAACTTTAAAGAACTATTTCTATGAATAAGATTATGATTGTGTGACAGAATGCCCCGTTTGCAACATTTATTCAGATTTTGGACCTACTTCTTGAGCATTCCTTTTCTCAATGCATAATCTATCTTAAGAATAACAATGACCTCATTTTGTGCAGTTATTATTTCCTTTTCAGTGAGTATCTTTAATAAGCCCAACCTTAGAAGAAGACAATGAACAACCGACAGCTGAGGCACTAACTGCAGTAGGATTCTTACCTCTCACCCAGACAAAAATGGGGTCAAAAGAAATACAGCCGGACTCTGTTTCGTTTTCTGGAGATTGCTAGTGATTTCATCACTGTGAAACTCCAATGTGGCTTGACTCCATTCCAGCTGCAGCATTGTTTGGGCAGAATGACAGTGATTCAAAAATCATCAGGGAAGCACGACATGGTTTCATCATTGCTGAGAAGATTTTCACTCCTCAAATTGCTGGATGTAAAATATTTTTGGGAGCAGTGCTACAAAACAGAGTTGGAGTCTGTCTGGACTCACACAAAACCACATGAACACACTTACACACATACACAGCACTCCAGGAGCCGGTGCAATTTGCCAGGTTTACTAATTAAACAAATTTACTTGGCCAGCATGCTTGGTGAGGAACCAGACTGTTTGATCCAACCTGCTAGATTTCCTGCTTTCCAAACTTAGAACAGACAAACATGCACACACATACAAACACACTCAAGGATATTTGCAAATCATCTTCTTCTTCTTCCTCTTCTTCTTCTTTATCACTAATTGTTTACACTCAGCCAGACTCTGAAATACCCATTACAAAAAGGCAAGTGCATATTTATTGGGTCATATTTTGGTACATGGGCAGCTATAGTGCTCTATCAGCTTTGGGAGGGTTCTGTTGTAAATGCCCTGAATTATATGGTGCTCAATGAGACTGAGTGGCTGCGTGAGGAGGAGGGCAGAGAAGTAAAAAGCTGTGGAGAGTGATGGTAATGATGTAACTATGAATGTTAAAATGATGTTAGTGGTGGAAAACATCTCAAAAGAATGCTTTTGTGATGAGAAAGTGATTTGATGATGAAAAATGTAACAACGAAAGTAACTCTGCTGCTTTCCTGCTGATTGTAATGGCAGTGCTGCTGCTGATAGTATATTAGAAGTGTCATAGGAAGATGTACCGTTTCTGGCTACAAAGAAGTCCCTTCTCTCAGGTCTGTGCTGTCACATGACCCACAGTCATGTAAAAACACGAGCTTGGTATCAGTTTTCTCATCTAATTCTTGGCAACAAATGGAACAGGAATATTTTACAAATTGTTGAACTGCTGGTTTGCTTTCATTTCTCTCATGTCTTCTTTGTTTCTCCTCTGCATGTGTCTTTTGCATCTGTTTCTTAAATCCACTTGAACATCCGTCACAAAAGTACAGTTTTGTAAACTGCTGCATTGATTGTGAGCTGTGTCTCAGACTCCACTGGACTAATCCCTTGTCCGACTAATCTGCCTAATCTTCGTGGTTCTTCAAATACGATTAGACTGGATGTGAAAACAATACTTTTCCTTGCATGGGGTAAATTTCTTTGTCTATTTATTACCTGGACTTGTTTAGATGAAAAAAGCTGTCATTGGTTATTTGAATTTGCTTGTCTGCTCATTGCATTGTTCATTGTTTGCCATTGCTTGATAGCATTAAAATTCCTCACTGCTGTCCTTCATGATGGTTTTGCTTAGAGTACATGTTCAGACTGTTTAGTCCCAGCTGTTAGCCATTACTGCTGCTAATATCCGCATGGTGCTTCCATACAAGCTGTGTATGTTGCTGAGACTCATTGCCATTGCAACTTTGGATGCTCATTCGCTTCCCCCTCCATACCTTTTTCGCCACTTCTTTCCCCAAGTCGACCATTTCCTCTTACCCCGCCTGCTGACTTTCTAGAGCCCCATATCAGTCCCTCCTTTGTTTTTCTCTTTCTTAGTTCCCCCCAACCTGACAGTCCCTCGGGGCAAGTCCCCTCTGGTGGCCCGTGAGGGTGACACAGTGGAGCTGGAGTGCCTTGTTTCAGGGAAGCCCAAGCCCATCATCCTGTGGTCGCGAGCGGATAAGGAGGCGCCCATGCCAGACGGCAGCATGCAGATGGAGAGCTACGATGGCGTGCTGCGTATTGTTAATGTGTCCAGGGAGATGACAGGCTCATACCGCTGCCAGACCAGCCAGTACAATGGGTTCAACGTGAAGCCCCGGGAGGCCATAGTGGAGCTGATTGTACAATGTGAGTTGACAAACTATGGGTATTTTCTATATGTATCGAAATTTGTGTGTAATTGCATTTTGTGGTATAACTTGTAGCAGTGATATAATGTGTGCTTGTACATGTGGTGCACCATTTGTTACTGTGATGTATTTTCTTTTGTATGGGGTGTAATTATTCTAGTCCAGTGTGACCAAAATTGAACATTCACCCATTTCTTTTCATTTACGCCCATCCAATTTCCTTGTGAAGGCTGTAAAATTAGTCTAGCCCCCTGGTACCCTCAGTCAGGTCTGAGGAAACAACTCTGACTCCACCTCCTACACTAAGGGGAGGACTTTGTTTGCTGAGTGTGAACTGAGCAGAACTAATATTAACAGAGGCACAAAGCTCTAGCTACTGATGTCCACATTTGTTAGGGTCTGGGTGTTTGTTTGGTTAGTGTGTGTGTGTGGGTGCACATGTGTTGTGTGTGTGACCCAAAGACTGCATGCCACATCCCCAGGCCTCAGAACCTGCTGCCACTGCCATTCATTTAGCAACCCCCTCCTTTAACATGTGACCTTCAACATTAGCCTAATATCTAATTAGTGACTGCTAATTTATTCCCCCTGGTATTCATTTTCTGTTCATTTATGGACATTTGAATTGAATATTTTGGATGAACAAGAGAGTTTCAAAGCGATGTCACCCACTGAAGCACTGGGGAGGTTTTGCTCCACCAAAAAAAGAGTGGAAGCTGGATAAGAAGGAAATGAAAGCCATCCATGTAGGGTGCTTACCGTTCTCTGGCAAGTTATCATAGGAAATGGAAAAACTCTCATAGCTTTCATTGTTTTCATCATGGCCTACTTAGGTAATCCTGTCATTCTTCTATTTCAAATAATGCATCCACTCCTTTACCTAAAAAGAACCTGTGCAGCAACATATTTGCATTAAAACACTGTGACATATTTTTCAGTGAATTTGTTCTGTGCAGACCGTCATGCTTTAGGTGTCCTCATCGTTGGACTTGTCAAACATAAAACTAAAGAAGAATATCCAACGACTTTTAAAGTGTGAACAATTAAACAGAATTATTGCCACAGCTCAACCAGTGAGTTGATTAAAGATGAACTTGACATGGCCACTACCAATATTTTGATTGAAGAGGAACAAGTGCAGCTCCCGTTCTCATAGTGCATAATTCTACCCTCAGTTCTTCAAGTGTTTTATTGTACTTCTTGCTATGGCATTCACATTTCAACTTAGCTGTTACCCACTTCACTGTGTTAAGAGAGTTAATGAAGTTTTGATGTGCTTTGAAGAAGCCTGCCTTGAATTTTGGGCTGAATTGATTATGATTATGCAGCGATGACAGCTTGTATCAAAGGTTAGTGACTTTCCTACACACACCAGGCTGACACTAAAAGTAAACAAAGGATTTAGACTCTAAGATGCCTTTCATTAATTAGCAGCATTCACTGGATCTGCTGCCTCGTGCAAAGGGGGTGTTTTGGGACTGAACACACTGATGAATGCAAAATTCAACAAGCAGAGCCAGGTATTTCATTTATTTATTATTTATCTTTTATTAGTTGAAAAATGGATCAAGCAGCATCCCCCTTTGCTCCCTCTCACCAGAAAGCAGCTTATTGCCACAAGCAGCAATAGGTCACACTGACTCTCTCTCCATTCGAAGAGCAGCAGGGGCATACACTGTATTATGTCTACCATTTGTCTCAGGGCAGCACAATTACAGCAGGGAAAAAAGACAAATAAGCTGAAGCTTTTTGGTCAACATCAATAGTTATACAGCATTAATAAAACTCGAATTCTTTCTACTTTTGCTCCAAACCAAATGCTACAACTTCATCTGCAGACCAATGACTATTCAAAAACTAAGACCATTTTAATTGATTTTGTCTGTGAACCAAGGACACTTTTAAACAGTCACCAGGAAATTAAGTAATATGTAAGTCACAGTAAAAGACATGCAGTACTAAACCTAACTAACTGTCCACTGGCTGTACCTTTGCCACATTGTTGACCATTGTGGGTCATTAAAGGTAATAAGACACTGTTACAGGTTCACTGTTGCAGTGATACGACCAGTATTTACCAGCAGTATTCATGAAATACAATACAAAAAACCTAACACACGTATTGATTGCTGCCTTGATCATAAATGAGCTCCAAATGTGTATTCAGTGCTTGTAATAAATAATTAAAATGCAGAAACTGTTACTGTGACATAATAAAGCAGTCCCATAATTTAAACAAAGAACAGTGTTGTGCAAAAGTCTTGAGCCATCCCTCAATTCTTTGAATTTTTCTTCCAAGGACCCAGACTTTCTTGTTTTGTCTTTTGTTAAGTGTTCTTGATCAGTACTTCTCCAGGCTTTCTGAAGGTCTTTCAAAGTTTTTCTTTGGACATGGGCTACTTTTTCACTTTTTTTCAGTCCAGTCCTTGTGCCTGACAATTTTTCACAGGAATTTTTTGGGTTTGTTTGTTTGTTTAAGCCACTTAACACTGATCTTTGAATCATTCAAGCATAAAAAAGGGCTTCTCACACAAGGGATGAACCAGTGTTGTTTACACATTACAGACTACTTAGCAAAGAACCAATTTTAAATTGTCTTTAGATTCTTTCTTATTAGCAGCCTTTCACAAAACATAGTTTGTTCCCATTTCTTTAGTTGAATCAGTGAAAAATGCCAAAGATAACACATTTTGACAAGCATGAATTAGTACTTTTACACCAACAATGTGATTCCCAAAGAGAACAGTATCTGAAAGTCATGTTGTGAAGAAACAGGAAAAAGTCCAGCAAAGATCTGACACAGGACCTGAGAGATGCATCTGGCCCTTCAGTTTATCCTTCCTGTTCACCAGGGCCTCATTAGAAATGGTCTTTACAGAAGGGTGGCTGTCAAGAAGCCATTCTTATGGAAGGGAATCGGGGAGAAGAGGTATGACAAATTACACAAGAACTGGACTGAAAATCACTGGCAACAGGTTTTATGGTGTGATGAATGGATGTCAGCATTATTGAAGCAGTGTGGGATTATCTTGACAGAACAGAACAAAAGGCAGTCAATATCCAAAGAAGAGCTGTGTAATGTCCTTCATGAAACCCGGAGAACTATTCCTGAAGACTACTTAAAGAAAGAATACAAAGTAAAGAGGGTTGACTTTTGCACAGTACTGTGTAAAGGAACTTTATGTTTTTCACTTTCATAAGTAAACCATGCGGCACAAAAGTCTTAAAGAATTTAATCAGAATAGATACATATACGGAATGAGAATTTCATGGGTGTTTTTTTTGTAGCATACTTGGAATAGGACCCAGCTGCATCCAGTTAGATTCTCGTGTAAGAGAACATGCAAAGGTTTGAAGGAAAGCTACACTGACTTTTACAAACATAACATTTCAGTCTGGAAAAAATGTATTGCAAAAGAGTTATCACAAACATGAGATAAACATGAGAAATTAAGAACAGAAAAGACGAAAGAGCAGCTTCACTGATTATTGAATCAGTAACTAAATACACCCATGCCCCAAAGGAATCCATTGTCATAATGTTAAAAACATTATGCCAAAATGTTATAAGAAACAAGCAATTCCAGTGAAGGTCTATGACCTTTGAATGGCCCCATCTCAGAGTTGAGGTCAATATCACACCCGCTTTCAGGCAAGATTTCTTGCCTCTGACGTCCAGTCATGAAAGGTCATCTCTTATCACACACTGCTGCTGCTTTCCCCCGTGTACGTGCAACTGTGGCAAAGGGGTCACTTGCAGACAGTGACTGTTGTTAGTGACACTCAGATGGAGAAGACATGCCTCAAGAGGCAAGGAGCGGGAGACCGAGACTCCAAGGCCTATGCTGAAAGACACGCATGCCTTTAAATCTATTCCTTCTCTCACATGGATTTGCCTTGACATGTGGTTGCATCATAGGTTGACACACAGTATAAGACTCACAGTGAAGCACATCAATTCACTCCAGATAATTCTGTCTGTTCCTTTCAACACAGTTTATTCTGAGAATGCAATTATTTCACATTATCTGGTATTATTTTAATAAAGTACCTCTCTCATGCTACAGTTCTTGATGTCGTACAGCACTTTCATCTGTTCTCCATCTTCAAAGGAGAACACATAATGAAGAGACTTATTAGGGCTTTGGTATTGATAAATCAATCATTCTGCCATGTTCCTGCTCCAGAGCTAGTTCTGTTTGTCAGAGTCTGTTTACTTATTAATAGTTAGCATCAAAGCCAAAGTTTAAAAAGCACAAACAATCTGCATTTGTGCTGTTAGATTGCTTTGGCACACTTTGAGTATATCAGGGAAATGTGTTCACTGTGTGTACACCTCAGTGCATGCTTGCTGATTGCATTTGCCAAAAACATGGACCTTTGATCATCTTTTTTCGCTTAAGAATTTACTTTATTAACACAGTCTGGCCTGGCTTTTGTTGTTTGCTCCATACGCCTGTCGGCATGCCCCCTCCCTTCTTTCTCTTGGCCTGTCTCATGGTGTGTAAGCACAAGCCAATCCCTCTGAGATGCTTTTCTCGCCTGCATTTCCAGGTCCCAGCGTGAGCCACCCGCCTTTGGTGGTGAGCCATGTGCAAAGCCGCGTTTAGTAACTTGATCAAGGGACCGAGGTACAGTCCTCTGAAGCAAAGAGCATTAGAGGCGTGAAGAAACGACTCTGGCAAGTCAACAGCTTTGATATGTAAAAACCTGCATCTGTTGGCTGGCAGAGGCGACGCCAGGAGGAGAGGTAGAGGGAATGGAAGACGTTTGCCTTTAGAGTCGACGCTCTAATAGAATTGCAAACGCCAAATCCCAAGCTGTGACACCCTAATGTTCTTAGTCAAACTGACTTGGCATGGTCCAGGGACTTGTGAGAGGAAGTGAAGAAGCAGAGAGAATGAGAGGTATAGAGTGATCTTCTGTCCTAGATACCACTGTCTGTCACAGTGACAGTTATCAAATTCTACTTCAGCCCAGATGCACAGGAATCTTTTATCCAGGCTTCCCTTCTGTTGCTCCTTGCATCGTCCATGACACCTGCCTGATGCAACCGTGCGGTAGTCCCCTTGAGCAAGCACCTGACTATCTGACATACATCAAAAAGACACACTGGGATCAAGAGCTACTGTCTGGGCAAAAGTAATGAGCTGAATTACACGATTATTGTATTTAATTAATTTTCCTTTCTGCATCAAGACAGCCTGCAATGCTGGCCCCTGAGGCCCATTCTAATGTGAATCATTTTAGAGCGACTCACATTAGCCTAACGTCAACTTAACACCAGCAGATTAATCTTTTGCATTACAGCAGGGCTCATACCATGCATTTGGGGATGAAATTTTAATAACCCTTTTTTGGAACAATATTGAATTGATCAGCCGCATCGAATCCACACCAGAAAAGGTCAGTGAATATGTAGGTTGTAAACAGAAGCTTGCATGCGGCTTTGACAGAATAATTCATAACTCAGTCAATGACTGAGCTAAACCTATTAGTGGATCACCAGGCCACTCGTGGTGCTAAAGAATCTACATTGATTATCATTAATTGTATATTTAGGTTCATAAATTATCCCTATGTTTTAATAACAATATGGTAATGCAGATGGTGCTTAAGTTCATTGTTTGATTGCAGCGGCTGTGGCGTGAGGGAAAGAAGGCGCACTGATGCAGAGCAGGCTTCCCTACATTATTCAACATAGAGGCTCATTATGAATCAGGGTTATCATTTTATATTCCGTATATATCCGTTTGACTTCCTAATGAATGCTTTTTTGCTCTATCAAGACTTCATATTGAAGCATGTTGTGCTACAAAGGTTATTCTCCCACAAGAATGCTTCTCGCTCCATCTAAACACAAGGCTTTTGTTTTTCTTTCATACTCCCACATACAGCTGCTGAAGTTGTATAAAATGCGACATCGTTTTGAATTGAGCGCTCATATGTCACATTAGTTCAGACGATAAACATGTGGATGTATCTATTCCACCACTGTAAGTAACTATTGTACGTTTTGACTTCAAAACCATATACTATAAAACAGAATGCCATGATAGTTATCAGGTATTTTAACCCTTTTAGCACATGGCTCCTAACAAAAACCAGGGTCTGAATACGGCGACTTGTCACATTTTAGATGTCTAAGACTTGTTAACAGCCTCTGTAACTTCTCAGATGGTCTTATTTAAATCACTGCCTGCAGAGGTAAAATAATTTGATATGTTATATGAAAGCAAAGATTTAAGCCCTAAAATAAATCCAGTGTTTCATGCATTTTCTTTTTTCTCTCTTACTTATTTGATAGTTTTGTGACTCTTTATATATGTTGATCTGTGGAGGAAGCACATCACCTAATTCAGGAATGACTGAGGCACCCTACATACAAAATTCTTTTACTGATAAGCTGAGATATTTTTTAAAATACAATAAAAACAGATATCTTTGATGTTAATTCACATGGACCTTTATTTAACTGACAAAAAGTACAAAGAAAAGATTTTTACTAGTTTTAAGAATCCACATCATTTATTAATGCCAGAGCGGACATTGCTCAACCAACATGACCAACTTAATCATATTTTGTAAACATACACATATTTAGAATTTGATAGATGTAAAACACTCAACAAAAGTTTAGACAGAGGCTGAAAAGTGCATGGAATATTCAAGTTAACACTGATTTGGAACACACCACATTAATGGGCCCAATAGGAAGCAAGGGATGTATCATGATTGGGTATAAAAGCAGCATCCATCATAGGCTCAGCCTCTGCGAGCAAAGATAAGTTATTGCTTACCCTTTTGTGCCCAAATTTGTGAGAGAATTGTTAGCAAATTCTAAAGAAACATTTCTCAACACAAAATTGAAGAAAATTTAAGCCTTTCAACATCTGTAGTGTATATTGTGAAAAGATTCAGAAAATTCAGAGACATCTTACTGTGTGAAGGGCAAGGGCAAGGTCAGGACCTACTGATAAATTCAAAAGATCTTTGAGTCTTCAGGTGACACTGCCTAAGAAACTGTCTTGCTACTGTGACAAATATAGCCACCTGGGCTTGGGAGTACTTTAGAAAACCATTGTCACTTAACACAGTCCGGCGCTGCATCAAGAAATACAATTTCCAGTTGCATTACACCAGGAGGAAGCCATACATCAAGTCTATGCTCTCTGTGTTCTCTGGGCCCAAGCTCCTCTCAGATGGACCGAAAGACTGTGAAACTCTGTACTGTGGTCAGATGAGTCCACATTTCAACTTGTTTTTTTCTAGAAATGGACGTCAATTTTTCTGTGTCAAAGATGAAAAAAACACCACCTAGATTGTTATCAGTAAAAAGGGCAAAAATCAGTGTCTATGAAGATATGGGAGTGTGCCAGTGTCCACACAATGGGTGGGTTACATGTACCATGGACCTCTATTAAGACTTTAGAAAGACATATGCTGCCATCAAGGTAAAGTCTGTTCCCAGGTCACCAATGCTTTTTTCAGCAGGACAACAGCAGTCCACATTCTGCAAGTGCTACAACAGTGTTGCAGAGTGACACTGTGACACAGTGTATGTACATGACATGCTTACTGCCTGTCCAAATCTATCTTGTAATGAAAATGTATTGTACATCATGAAGAGAACAATGGACCACGGACTGTTGAGGAGCTGAAGTGTTATATCACGCACGGATGGCAAAAATTTCCAATTAAAAAACTATAGCAATTAGTATCCTCAGTTTCAAAATGATTAAAAAATGTTATTAAAAGGAAAGGTGATGTAACACAATGATAAACATGCCTCTGTCCCAACTTTTTTGTGAGTGTTGCAGATTTATCTATACTCAGCTTTATGTCCCGTCATTAGTAACATAATGAAAGCTCAATAGTTGGGAGTGGTTCATATGCATTGTGATGACACTGGAAGGTAGAAATTCAACACAAGACATCTGTGTTATGATTTCACTCTTGTCTTCACAATCTTGACAGCCATGGGACTTTTTTGTATGTGTTAAATGCAAATGGCCTACATGCAGTTTTTATCTTGGGGTAATAAGTGCAGCGGAAATCAACATCATACACCATTCATCTGAGCTGTTCCATTGACTACAGGCAATTTCAGCACCTAAGTCAATATCTTTTGACATATCTTCAGACATGTATTAGCAACCAGTTTTATTTGTTGGTACTTCTCATATATCATATGAGCCTCTATCATTTTGTTAATGTCTGTTTTTTTTATGGGAACTTAGAGTAATAATATCACAGGACATGTCAGGGGCATTTATTGTGCTGCACCAAATGCTTTTATTTTTTGTTCTTTCAAGTGGATTTTTAAATCTCATGTTGCCTTATTTAATTAGGATGCAAGACTCATAATAGAGTATTTGTATATTGATGTATGGGTACTTCAAGTTATGTAAAAGATCTGAGTACCTCTTACACCACTGAGCCCTGAGGGATAACTGTCAGACAAAAAAAAAGATGAAAGAAAAATGCGGGCCGAATAAATGTCTGACACTTCTCCACCCAAAGCACATAGAAGACAAATGAAATCCCTTTTGATTGAAAGTCAAGTTTATTGTTAGCCAGTCAAGCAGAAGATATTCCAGAAATGCAGGTGCACACAGATTCATCTTAGCCTCCCATACACATGCAAAAATAAACATGCACATTTCCCCCAGTACACGTGTGTCTTTATTCAGGTCTTCTCCCTGTGGATGTCCATGCTTATGGACCATGGGGACAAGACCTGCACACGCCTGAATGTTGTTTTTCTCCACATTACTGTCAAGGTATCCACCGGTGACTGATGATGGATTACATTTCAGTCAGTGCTCAGGGTTTTCCCTCAGCCTGTGACTTACAGCAACTCTGAGCACTCATCACCCTTGCTGCTACGCTAACCATGGTGAGCACTGCTCAGGGAATATCACGTAGGACCTTTTCGCTCCTTTCTCCTTGAGTTCGCTGGGCAGCTGTTTCACAGGAAATGCACAAGGGGAGATGAGGCATGTGCCCTTGTTTAAAGGATGTTTTGGTTATATAAGAGATTTTCCCCCTTTTTTCTTCATTTGCTGCTGTCTTCATTTGTCTTTCTGTGTGAGTGGAACTGCACTTACTGCAATTTGGTCTAGTGCCACTCAGGGAGGCTGTGGAGCTAACTATGATTCACTGCCGCACACAAACCTACAATTTTAATGTGATAAGTAGAATTCCAGACCCTTTTTTGGAATCAGAGATGAGCCTTTTGGGGTTTGGTAAAAGCCCAAGCAAGACTCATTTGAAGATGGACCTGATTGCGGTTTAATTTAAAGGTGATGAAAACCACTTTACTCTCCACCTTGTGAGCAAAATCAGGTGGAGTAGGCAAACTTTACGTCCAAATCTCTTGGAAGATCTGTTTTTACTTTTCTGTCACCCAGTGTCTTATGATTGTTTTTTTCTTTTTTTACACTTCAGCCAGTCATTATCCGATCTAATGGTGTGTCATTAATCATTGTGACTGCTGAGTGAGTAGCAGGATGCTGTTTGTTGAGTGATAATTAGCATTGAGGGCAAGAATGTGAAAGCCCACTTTGGACTGTTATATATCAGTGTATTATTTTGCATTCACTGTGATGTTTACATCCCACATTTCCCTGTACACTTCACTGACCTTGGATCCCTGCTCTAAGACCCTGGGATGAGTCAAACTCAGTTAAATGCAACAGGAAAAAAAATTCCCATTAAACATTCAAACCCTCTGGAAGCCTTAGAATCTTCCACATTCCAAAAAAATGGCTGATTAAGGTTGTGGATAATGATGTTAATAGTGTTATCAAATTATATGCTGTAAATTTTAATACACTGTTCATTTAATTGCATACCCCTATCAAGTATGGAAGGCTCAGTAATTAGATTATATTACTGAGTGTGAATAATGTAGAAGATTATGTTGCAGATTACAGTTTCAATCAGGTAATCAGTGATCTGTAACAGATTACATTTTGAAAAATAGCATCCCCAGCCTTGGCTATAGCTACAGAATTCCTTTACTCTGTCAGAAATTATGCAAATTTCAGGCAATTAAGGGGCTCCATGTCATTCTGTCTCTTCTCCCCCACATTCTTGTTGTTTTTCGAGCCCCGTCGTGACTTTTGTCAAGCATCTGTATAAGCGTGTCAGGAGCAGAGATGCTTAAAATGGGGAAATTATTCATAACCTTGTCAGTGCTTGCGCACACAAGCACTTACACCCATTTTGTTCCCACAAAAACCTCCAAACACATGACCATAAACACAATCAGGGAAACATTTACAAAACTCCACACATATTAAACTTTGCAGATGTAGGTTTGGGGTCGCATCAAGGTCATTCAGCTCCTGACTTCGCTCACAGACAACTGGCTAAATAATTTACCACCAGTTTCTCTGTGTCGAGGATGAGGTGAAGGCTGTCAGATACTCAAATAACTTATTAATTTTCCTTTTTGAAAGCTTGAGGTGCACTTTATCATCTAGTTACCAATTTTCTGTGAAATATAACTGGTGTTTGTTCTGAAAGTTGTTCCAGTTTTTTCTCCAAAATTGATCTCCTAGAAACTGTTGCAAGTCTTCCCACTATTATTTTCATTATCCTTCTGTTGCTGAAGTGTATTGGATTTACAGTGCTGATTATTTTATATAGTATACTTAAATCTCACTTTTTATCTCTCTGCTCCTTCTCATGTTACATTCACTTTATATTTGTTAGTTTTTATTAAAAACACTGTTATTTTCTTTTCAGCTTTGTCCTTTTTAGATCTTCAGTGAACATCAAGTACATTGCTCAAAACCATTTTGCGTATGTTTTTACATTTTATATAATGTCCTTGTTTGCATTTTTAAATATGTATACTCATTCATCTCATGTGCAACTCTTCTAGACTTAGTATTCTGATCACCTTTTTTTATTCCAGATATCTGTTTTCTCTATCTCTTTGGTGCTCAGAATACCTAATTTGACCAAATGAGTCCTCACCTGAACAGCATCTGTCCTGTATAGATGTCAGTGCACCTTCCTTCCTCTCACTCTCCTTGTCTTTGTCCTATTTATCCCAAGTATTTTTTTTTTTGTATTTCTTTCATCCTTGACACACTTTTCTGTCCCTTTCAAGTGTCATTTGAACTCTTCTGAGCTTTTCTGTCTCCTACTCAGACCCTCCAACAGTGGAGCCTGTTTTCATGGAGATGCGTCAAGGCCTCGGAAGGCCTGTAGTAATGACCTGCAGAGTTCTGCGAGCCCACCCCTCCCGTGTGTTGCGCTTTGAGTGGCTTCTATCTAATCGGCTGCTCCATGCTGGAGCCTTTGACGCCCAGAAAGATGAGACAGAGTACACCATCCGCAGCCTGAATCGAGATGGCTGGGGCGAGTACACCTGTAATGTCATCAATGAGGCCGGAGCAGGAAAATGCACCTTTCAGGTTACAGGTAAAAAAAAAAAAAAAAAAATTTCATCTCTATTCTGCTAGAAACAGACTTGTTTAGTTCCTATTCCTGTTCTTGTCAGCTTTTCTATTTTCGCAAAAACACACAATACAATGATCTATCATGTAGAAATCCAATACCACATACTGTATCTAAATTCAGATACTTACTACCATTGTCAGTAAACTTCCATGGAGTACCATAAGTACACAGTGCACTTACTTGTGTAGTGTGTACATTTACAGGGTAGTATTGTCTCAAAATGAACTCAGCCAACAGAGCACTATCTGGAAATGATGTTTGCAACATTTGGCTGTGATTATTGCACTACCTGTTGCATTTTGTGAATTTGTCATGTCTCTGACCACATGTGTCAGCATACAATATTCTTCTACAGTGAAGGTGACAAGTCAGTTTAAATCAGTGACTGGCCACATCTGTAGATATGCCTTTCTAGTACTGGATTGGATCCCTTTTCCCTTTAGAACTGCCTTAACGCTGTCCAATTTCAGTGAGCCCATCTAAATTATAGCCAAAGTTCCTTGTTCTTAGCTGGCAGGAGTCTTCTGTTGCTGTAACTCTTCTTCTTTAAGTTTGATTTGCTGTTTGTTCAGAGATACTTTTCTGCACCTCAGGTGTACAGGTAATCTTGTTATACCTTGCACGTACGCACGCACGCACACACACACACTCAAAACAATTCCACAACATCGAACATCAGTGCCTGGAAAAAAGTGTGTTTCTGTTAAATAACTAACATGGCATCACTTAATTCTAATGGCATTTCTTTCTCCTGCTGGCTGAGTATCGTTTGGTAGTCTTACCTTTACATTATGTATCCACAGTTGAAACCATTGAGAGTGAGAAGCATACTGTATGTCATACAACTTTTTAAACTTTTGTCTTTTAATGCTTATAGCCTCACTTGTCTGTGTGAGTACACATGAACACTCAAAATAGCAATTAGAAGTATGTAATGTGAGAAACAACATAAGTAATTTTTAAAACAAGAGTCCTTCACTTCAGACCAAGGTAAACTTATTTCATTGAAATGACTACTATTGCCAGAAGATTGCATCAACTGTAGTTAGATGGCCGCACCTACTTTAGCTTCTTGAAATGTATGAAAATGCTGGATGACGTTTTAATATTTCAAGAAAATATGCACTTAAGGGCTACATATGCTAAACAGTTGAAGCTTTGGACAAGCACGATTAATCTTTTTTGTTTTGATTTCAGAGGGTTTTTAAGGGGTTTAAAGTTTAGAGTGCAACTGAATGAGATACGGTTCTGTACAAAGGTCTTGAGCCTCCACTCATTTTTATTTTGCATGGAAATTCAGAAAAAGGTGCAATGATTCATTGAAACATAAGAAAACATGAATGTAAATACAGTACATAAGTAAAAACAGAGTTTGTACAATCCTCATGAGTTTGAAAGTCAATATTTGGTGTAATCAAATTTTATTCTTCACCACAGCCTGAACTCTCTTAGGCAAGCTTTCTTATGATTTTTTTTTTTTTTTAAAGTAGTCTTAAGGAATAGTTCTCCAGGCTTCTCAAACGATATTCCAAAGCTCTTCTTTGAATGTTGCTTGCCTTTTGTTTTGGACAAGATGGTCCCACACTGCTTCAGTAATGTAGAAGTCTGGGCTCTGGGACACCACTGGCTGAAATACAGGCCTGAACCATAACAGAGCCTCCACAGTGTTTTACAGATTGCTGTAGATACTCCATATTGTACCTCTCTCCTGATCTCTTCTGTAAGTATCCATGATGATTTTACCCAAAATTTTCAAATTTGGATTCTTCACTCTATAAGACCTATTGCCTCAGTCCAGGTCTTGTGTAATCTGGCATAACTCAGCCTTTTCTCCCTGTTCTCCTTCGTGAAGAAGGTCTTCTCAACAGCCACCTATCCTTTCAGACTATTTCTGATGAGGCTTCAGTGAACAGATACAGTAGATCAACTGAAAGGCCAGCAGTTCTCAGGTCGTGTGTCAGGTCTTTGCTGGATTTTTCTTATTTCTTAAGGACATGGCTTTTAGATTCTGTTCATCTGCTATAGACAGTTTTTAAGCCCGCCACTTCTTTTGTCCTCCACTTGCCCTGTTTTCTACATTTTTAGGGACACACTGCACATCATGCTGAGATATGCCAAGTTTCAGCTAATAGCTCTTTGGAAATCACCTTGTTGGTGCAAAAATACTATTTCATGCCTGTCAAATTGTGTTATATTTGGCATTTTTCATAGATTCAGCTAAAGAAATAGGAACATATTTTGTGTTTTAGCAGTAGGCTGCTAGTAACAAAGTGCCTAAAGATACAATTTAAAATTCTTTGCCAAGACATCCGTTATGTGTAGAGACAACATTGCTTCATCCTTGTGTTAGGTGCCATTTTTTATGCTTGAATGAGTATTACGTGGCTTAAACAAAAAAAAAAAAAAAGCTGTTGTTTAAGGCCATTTTTTAAAAAATTACATGGAAGTCTGACTACTTGCAAAATATGGCAAACAAAATCTAAAGAAATCAACAGTAGCTTAAGACTTTTCCACTGTCATGGTTTGGTGTGAGAGAGAGTGCAGGCAGGACCCAAAATGCAGACTCGGAGACAGATTGGAGAACTGAAAAGGGCTTTATTAGCCACTCACCAAAGGGGTTACAAAGTCCAAGACAAAAAATCCACACAGGAAGTAAACTTGAGCAAAATCCTCTCTCACAGGCAAAAATCCACATAACAACAATGAGGACACAACACAGAACTAAAGTCACACAGAGTATAAATACACAAAGACTGACGAGCAAACGGGGGACAGGAGGGAGAGGAACACAGGTGGCAACAATCAAGGGCAGGAAGTAAAACTCAATACAAGGCACAAGACAAAACAGGTTTCAAAATAAAACAGGAACAGAAAACAAGGCAGAACATGACACGACAGTAACTTGACAGCAGACAGGAACAGAGAAAACACAGGGGAACTGAAAGCAACAAAGGAAGGCTCAGAAGAGTGAAAAGGCAACAATAAACAGAACTATGGCCAAACTCCAAAATACATAAATGAACAGGGAAACGTAGGGAAGTCAAAAACCAAGGAATACTCAAGAAATACAAAACCAAATACAAAAAGGCAGGACCATGACAGAAAGACTCCTGCACTCATGTTTAACAGGAAAG
>VUQH01084287.1:0-13119 GCA_015106775.1 Etroplus canarensis
TTCAACAGGGATAGTGGATATACTGGACAAAGGATGTTGAGGATGGAGCTGCCAGGCAGGAGGAGAAGAGGAAGACCACAGAGAAGATTGATGGATGTAGTGAAGGAGGACATGCAGAGGGTTGGTGTGAGGGAAGAGGATGCAAGGGATAGGATGGGATGGAGGCAGATGATCCGCTGTGGCGACCCCTAACGGGAACAGCCGAAAGAAGAAGAAGAAGAAGAAGAAGAAGAAGAAGATGATGATGATATTTCCACCCCCCTCATGTCTCTTTGTCTCTAGTCTCTGTGTAATGGTTCATTATGTTTCTACTGTAGTCATTATTTGGTTTGCATAAATATTCACCCCCATTTAGGTCAGTATTTATTGGGGGAAACTTTGGCTGCAACCACAGCACTGAGTCTGTGCAGATATGTCCCAATCATGCTGGAACATCTGGACACTGCATTTTTTCTCCATTCTTCCTTATAAAACAGCTCAAGCTCTGTTAGTTGCTCTGGGAGCAGGTGTGAATGGCTCTTTTCAAGTCAAGCCACAAATTCTTGATTGGATTGAGATCTGGCTTTGAATTGGCCAGTCCAGAATATTCACCTTGTTGTTTTTGAAAAATTTCTGTGTAGCTTTTGCTGTATGCTTGGGGTCGTTGTCTTGCTGGAAAATAAATCCTCTGTAGTTCTCTGATTCAGATTATTCGCCAGGATTTGGCAATATTTTTATACCTTCATGTTCCCCACTACCTTTACAAGACAACCAGGGCCTGCTGCTGAATAGCATCCCCAGAGCATGATGCTTCCACCACCATGCTTCACGGCAAAGATGGTGTGTTTGTGGTGATGTGCAGTGTTTGGGTGTTCGCCAAACATATTGTCTAGTCTGATGGCCAAAAGGATCAATTTTTGTCTTATCAGACCAAAGAACCTTCTTCCAATTGACCTTGGAGTCTCCCACATGAGCTTTTTCCAACATTGGCTTTCTCTTTGTCACTTTCCCATACAGCTTTGACTGATGAAGAACCCAGGCAACAGTTGTTGTATGTACAGTCTCTCTCATCTGAGCCATTGAAGCTTTTAGCTCCTTCAGAGTGGTCGTATTTGTCTTGGTGGCCTCTGTCACCAGTCTTTTTCTTGCCCCAGTCACTCACTTTGTGAGGACGACCAGCTCTAGGAATGCAGAAGGAATGCTATTTCATTTCATATGTAGTTGAAATGACAAAGTAATCTAATCTAATCCATTTAGACAAGTGCCATACTCCATTCCATTTCTTAATGATGGATTTGACTGAACTCTGTGGGATGTCCAGTGAGTTGCAAATCTTTTTGTAGCCATCTCCTTACTTATACTTTTCAATGATATTTTATCTGAGTTACTTGGAGTGTTCTTTTGTCCTCATGTTGCAGTTGTAGCAGGAATACTGATGAAGAGACTGGATCTCCAAGACACGGGTGTTTTTATACTACAATCACTTGACACACATCAACTGCACTCAGGTGATCTCCATTTCACTAATTGTGACACTGCTGAAATCAAATAGCTGGACCTCTGTTGAATTAGGTCAGTCCCTTTAAAGGGGTGAATATTTATGCAAACATTTATTTTACACTAAATTTCATGTCATCACATTACATTTTCTGTAATGCATTTCTGTACTAAATTCAGTAATCACATTATAGTTACTGAGCAAATACAAATATTGTTATTTCCATTGCATAAGTTCTTCAATTATCTGCCTGATGGATGCAAAAAAACAAAACATAAACAAAACATCAGACACTCCTGTGTAGTTGCACTACAGTCAGTGGATTTTATTTTGTGTACGTGGAGGAGGAAAATGGTAGAACGGATAAGAACATGACGATGAAGTGTAAACTGCTGCTGCTAAGACATCAGTTATTTGTAAGCATATGTAAAGATAGCATGCTAGAGGTGAAGAACCCAAAATGATTTTAAAACTGAGTGTGTGCCATCAGGCTGGTAGCATTGTCACTGCAATTTCTACCTGTAGCTATTCAGTAGAATCACTGTGGTCCCCACATTTTTCTGGTGGTGGTTTTCAGTTTCACTTACAAAACTAAAAAGATTTTGTGTGCCCTCATTAGGATAGGTATTTGTGTCTGTGTATAGGACTGTAGCGAGGGCTTAAAGTGAGATTCAGCTGGTGAGGAAAGCCTAACTTCTGGTGTACAGTAAGTGGTGTAGCGTGGAAAAATGACTCTTAGAAATCACTCACATCATTTTTATTCTGTTGTGAGCTCTAGTTTTCTTTCTTTTGTTTTCTTTTTGGATATGCTTTGGTAAGCTGATATGTTCTGCAGGTTTACTGGCCTTTGTGGATTTTACAACTGTATTTTATAATATATAAACAGATGTTACATGAGCTATCATGGCTGCTTTCCAAACCCTAACAAGTATAATGCCATTATAAAGGTAGATTTTGCCAAGTGTGACTAAAGACCATCATCAGTTTAAATTGATGACTCCTACTGAAATCCTTCTAGAAGCAAATCCTGTTACTCAGCAGCTATATACTGAAATGCATCTGGACATTTATTTTGGCAGTCATTTTGAAGAGTTATCTAAATTAAGTTTTATTGCAGCCGTCAACAGGACATAACTGCATGAACAGAATATTCAGTGAAATCTAAAAATGCTTAAATAAGGTTTTAAAAGCTTCTCTGCATTAAAGTTACACTCCTACCACCATCTTTACTGTTACAAAATTCTCCCATAATTCTCCATTCAGAATTCTTTCAGTGCATTCTCTCCATCGCTCTAATGGCTCTGCTGCTACCAAGATCTAAAATAGCAGTGACCATGGATACCACAGTCTGCCATGCACCAATGCAACATATTGCATTATTGTAAACCGCATCAGAGTGCTGCAAACTACCCAGTTTAACCTGCACTTACTGTCCTATATAAATTATCATATGAAATGAAAAGACAACTTAATAAACACATCATGTAGAGATCTGCTGTCTGATTAAAAATATTACCATGAATTAGGATTTTACATGTAAGCTTTAAATTTCCAGTTTATGAAAAGCCACTTGCAAGGTGATCTTTTCCACTGAAAATATCCTCTCATCTTCATGTCCTCTCTTTCTTACATCTCTCTTCACCTCTGAGAGTGATCTTATTGATCATTAAGGTTTTTTTCTCCCTGGGAAAAGCAACATTTCCACCTTTAGCTAGAAGACAGATTCAGTATCAGACTGCACGGAGTAGTTTGTGTTTCTGGGGATTTTTGTTGAGCTGTTCAGAATGTTTCAAAATGATAAATATTGAAGTGAAAATACAAGATAAAAAACAAAAACAAAACCTGTCTGTTTTTAATTTTCTGATTTTCTTTATCTCATGCATCTCATTAAGCTTTATTTTATTTTTTAAAATTGGGACCATGTAGTGACTTAACAATCTCTGCAGCATCTGCTTGAACTACCCATGAAAAATGATCTTGCTTAACAGTATTTTGCATTAAACTGCCCATCAGATACAATTACTTATCTGTTCAAGGTACTGAAAGACCACTCTGGATCATTCCACCTCACTTTAATGCCTGACTGTAATGTTAAGTCTTTATTGTTAATGGACAATTAGGGGACACTGCACCTCAGGCCATGTTACACATTGTAATGCAAATGTATTGCACCAAGTAGTGTGAGTAATTAACTCCTCTAGTAGAACAATGCAACCTAGCACAAAAATTGTTTATGGGTGTTTTAAGGAAGAACAGGCACAAGACTATGTCCCAAAAAGTCAGCACTGTTTTTGGCTGTACAAGAGACCTACACCATATTTGGTGTAAATTAATATGGTGTCTTATTCAAGACACTTTTAAATGGAGATGCGGAAGAAAAACTGTGATATTAAGAAGACCTAACACAGGCAGTGAAAATTTAAAATAAAAAGTGTGATGAGCGTAATTCCACATTTTAATTACCCACCTATGCTGCAATTAACATTCATTTGAAATCAATACACATTTTCAAATAGTGTTTGAAAATGTCACATTTTCAAATAGTGTTTGAAAATGTCATGCACGCTGTTATTATTATCTAAATATACTTTTATAAAACAGAAACAACAAATAGTAAAGGTCATGGAGAATGTTACTCATAGATGCTCTATAGAGCTATATATTTAAGATGGCACTTAAAAATGACTTAATAATACTGTTTCAAATCTTTGCTATGCTGTACTTAAAACCACTGATAATGTGTCCATTACAAATGATATTTTTCCAGTTTTCTCTGTTCCACTTTTACTAAAACTACAATTATATGTTCTCACTGCATATAAAAGAAAAAAAACTACTTGGAAATTGGTGGGGTTTTATAGCTACAGGTATCACAGGACTGTGACATGTAATCCTGGATTTCTATTCTAAGTAATTGAGCCATAGATTTAAATTGATACTACAGTGAAGATCACTTAGAGAGAACAACCCTTTATTTTGATTCATATCACAAAAATATTTGATTTGATTCATATCACAAAAATAGAGCTGGGTTGATTTTTGTTGCTGGATGATCCTGCATCTTTTAACACATTTGTCCAGATCCCTCTGTGTTGTGCTGATGAAATGAAAAGGAAGCCTTTGTTTTTCAGCACCAACTAATGTCAGTGTGAATGTGGCCAATTTCCCTCTTTAACCCACACAGACCTTTGTGTTTTTACATCAAAGAAAATCAAAGCAATAATTGTTTTTGTTTTAATTTATAAGGCGACTGGCATGGCACCAAATTCCGCAGCATATTAATAAGTTGTTGCTTTTTGGAATATTTTTCATGGAGAGAAATTCTTGTGTGTAAATGTGGCATCTTTTATGTCCTAAACGCCAAATGCAAAGTTTTACTTATCATTATTCAGGTATGCAATATGAAATGCCAGCAGTTCTAGCTTCAGTGCACAATTTCTTAATATAACACTATCTTTATTTTGAGTAATTTTAATTTTTAATTTGAGATTAGGCAATTAGGTGTATTTTAAAAATTGAAGATAATTCAAATAACTTTTTTCTGTTTTGCTTACTCTTTTAGCTCATCCTCAAATGTGAGGTTCTTTTTTTTTAAATTAAACAAATAAACAATGTACAAAATGGGTCTTGGCCATTTTGTAGATAGACCATTTCTATTTACTGTTGTTAAGGTAGCTTGGGAAATGATCTTGCTCCTCAGGGCTTGCACTATGAAAAGAAAGATTCAGTATTACAGCCATCCCCTTGGTAAGAATTACTTAGTGCCATGGTAAGATTGTAGTGAGCCCTCACATTCGAGGTGTTCCTGCAAGAAAAATTTCCAAGGGGACAAAACTGAGAAGAATCTACTTTGTTTTTTTCTACTTTCCACAAATAATTCAGGAACCACGATAGTCCTACATACTCTGAAGCCATCCATTATTCAATTTCCCCCCTGGGATTAATAAAGTATTCTGATCCATCAGTCTATCCTGCCATCCATTTTCTTCCTCTTCTCTGGAAGTGCCTATCCAAGCCGTCATAGGGTGACAGGTGGGGTACACCCTGGACAAATTGCTGGGATTAATAAAGGATTCTGATTCTGATTCTATCACAGGGCTAACAAAGACAACCATTCATTAATATATTCACACCTACAGCCAATTTAGACTCACCAGTTAAACTAAAGAGCATGTCTTTGGACAATGCACCTAGAGTGCCTAGAGATAATCTGCACAGGCAAAACATGCAGAAAGGCCCCAGCTACCAAGTGGATTCAAACTTGGGACCATCTTACTGTTAAGCAGCTATGCTAACCACTGCATCACTGTGTTGCCTACTCTGAAGTCTGTTCGAATATTTATTTTTCATTATGTTTTTTTTTATCACCACCAGGGACATACAAAAAAATAATATCACAGAGGCAGGGACATGTGATTCCCTGAATACAACAACACAATATTAATGAACAGGGTTGGGATCCAATGCAGTATAGCAAAGAAAACCTACTCATGAGTTAAAACACTGAGCCCATGGTTTATTGGTGAATGGGTCCATCATGAGCTCTCTGATGAACTTGAGGCCTGAAAACACATCCCATACAAAAGGTCAAGAAGATGACCAGTTTGCTTTTGCAGATATATGAATAAATAAATGAATAAATAAAATACAAGATCAGCTTACATATAGATGCATTTTTCTGCTGTTGATTGTACACTACTCACAAAAAGTTAAGGATATTTGTCTTTCAGGGGAAATTTGAGGATGCACATAAAATGCACTATAACCTTTACAGGTGAACTTAATTTGACCTTCTCTACACTTTTGAATGCGCATGTCCAACTGTTCAGTGTTTCAGAACTTTTTGCATAACTTGCTGTTCTCTAACAAGGTGATTAACAGTAAAATCCACAACTGGTTTTGATTCATGAATCAACCAATACATTTTCTGGTTCAGTTAGAATTGATATTTAAACAGTCCTCTTCATCATGCTGTTCACATTTTGACATCATTTACCATCATGAGACCAAGACAACACCTAACAATTGATCAACGGTACCTCGCCATTGCAAGGCTTCAAACAGGATGTTCTCAGAGGGAAGTGGCCACTGAGCTTAGAGTATCACAGAGTGTCATCAGCAGGTTGCAACAGGGATATAGAGGGACTGGAAGAGTCACAGAAGTCAAACTGTAATTGATGCTCAAGGGCACGTGACAAATTATTGAGACACTGACATTTTCGTTGTGGTATACCCACGACTGTTGTTGGCTTTTGTTTCAATAAATTGTTTGAGATAAGGAAATCACCATCACTTCTACTTAAATGCCCTACTTTAATGATATAATATCATTATAGCATTAACTTTTTTTATATTTTCAATAAATTTCACCCGTAAGCCAAATATCCTTAACTTTTTGTGTGTAGTGTACATGTAATGGGCATTTTTGAGTAGAGTACTTACTTCTGAACAATCATTTGCTTCTGATGCAGGGCCATTTTAATGCTTATATAGTCAGTGGGGAAAAATGTTGCTGCCCAGCCAAATGTTTAAGCCAAATGTGAGACCAGTGTTTTCTCATTTAATGCAAGCTGAAGAGAACCCTATTTACATAGCTGATTGAATTTCTTTTAGCTAATTAACAGAATTTGTCATAACTGCTGGAAACCTTTAAATAGTGCTTTAAAAGAAAGGCAAATGCAATTGAATGAAAATATTGAATCCTGAATGTATTAAAAAGTAATTATAATTTAATTATATGTGAAATGATATCCTCGTTTGTTCTGTGTGGTTGACATTTTTAATTATAGATTTTTTTTTAAACTCAAAAATATGCCGTTGGGCAATAACAAAGACAAGTTAGACTAACTTATATTTCAACAACAGAAATTATTTAAGTCTTGAAGTGAGTGTTAGGAAGGGGAGTACCCTGAAATTATATATTTATATACACATCCACTGCTCCTCTGAGGGAACTGATAGATTTATTGCCAAATAATTTAATAATATTTTACTTTAATTCAACTTAAGTCAGCCTCTGGTTTGTTTATGTCAAGAACAAGTCTGTCGGTTTATTCTTTAGATCCACACAAGTATTGCTGATGTAATTTGTTCTGGTTTCAGTATTTGGACATTCACTTAGGGGGTTCCTGATCACATGTTGTGCTCCAGTACTTTAAAAATTTTATGCATATTTAATTTTTTTTAAGTTATCAGAAATATTACTGAAGCAACATTTGACTTTGATTTATAAGATATTTGACTTGCTGCAGAGTTCCCTTTAAATATAAAATTGCCCTCAAAGCGTTCCTCTGATGATTTTCTTAAAGTATTACCTACACACAACTGTTGGTGGCTGGTGACAGGCTTTGACTTGTTTGTGGAATAGCAAAAGATTGAAAAATATAATATGCCTTTTATTGTTATTTTGAAATTAATATAGGTACACAAGGCTTTTAAGTGTTCATCTAAGGTATTTTACCTCCAATATATAACTGAAAACGATGCAAAGTTGTAGTAACTCAGTTTACATCCATCACCAACACATGCACATGTACTGTAAATATCAGAATTTCGGTGCCCCTCTAGTTAGTGAAACTAAGCTTGTTTGTGTCTTGATAGATGTAAACATTAAAATACCGACATATAGAAAAAAGTAATGAGTCGCAGCTCTTAATCAGTGAAATGCTGATGCACAAAGTGCCTACAATTTACCAGTGTTCTGCTGACTCAATAACTGCAGTATTCCAAACTCACAAAACCTGTGCACTGGCATGGCAATGGTTCCCATGGATGTGCAGCTGCATGAAAGCCATACATCATCAAGCACAATGCCAAACATTGGATAGAGTGGTGTAAAGTATGCCGTCACTGGGCTCTGGATAATGTATTTTGTGGAGTGACTAATCCTGCTTCTCTATCTGGCAGTCTGATGGATGAGGTTTGGTAAAAGCCAGAAGAATGTTACCGATCTGACTGCATTGTGCCAACAGTAGAATTTAGTGAAGGAGTGATAATGCTATGGCATTGTTTTTCTGGGGTCGGTCTGGGGTTCTTAGTTCCAGGGAAGGGAAATCTTAATGCTTCATCTCACCGAGACATTTTTGACAATTCTATGTTTCCAACTTAGTGAGAACAGGTTGGGGAAGGCCCTTTTCTGATCCAGCATGACTGTGCCCCAGTGCACAAAACAAAATCCATAAAGACAGGGTTGGATCACTTTGATGTGGAAGAAATTGACCAGCCTGCACAGAACCCTGACAACTTCATTAAACACTTTTGGGAAGAACTAGGACTGCGTGCCAGGCCGTTTGATTCGACATTAGTGTATGACCTCAGAAATGCTGTTCTGGTTAAAAAGACAAAAATTCTTACAGACACAATTCAAAATCTTTTAGGAAGCCTTGCAGAGGAGTGAAAGCTGTTATATAGTAACTGCAAAAGGGGGGACCAACTCCAGATAAATGCATATTTAAAATGAAATGTCATAAAAACGCCTGTAGGTGTAATGTGTAGGTGGCCCAAAACTTTTATTCACATAAAGTAACTCTTTCAGAAAATTATTTTTTAGAAACCTCTTGTAGGATGACTACTGGCACGTATCCAAGTCAAAGGTCTGGACTGTTTCTCTTAAACCTTCTTTGTCAGGATAAGACAAGTCAGACTTGGCAGACTTTTTTAAAGGGAAGGGCAGTTTGAGCCACCACAGCTGCATTGATGTGGCAAAGGAATCAATGTTCAACTTTGATTGGACACTGAAGAATAGCATCTCTCGTGGATCACTAACTAAAAATATAGCAGTGAGGGAATGTAAGTACTGTAGCTTTTCTTTCCTCACAAAGCCTCGGCTAGCATTTAAAAGCGGAATTGGAGTTTTTCTTTGGCTTTAGAAGTGTTATGATACAAAACTGCAGAAAGTTGCACTTAAGAATGAAGGGTTACTATACACAAAAAGAAATTGATATCAAAGTCATTCAAAGATTTGACATAGTAAAAAAAGCTTTATTCAAGCATGAGTGACCCCCTCATGTCTCAGCAGCAGCCTTACACCCTAGTGCAACCCTCACTTATTCACATTTCATCCTTTTCATTTACTAGCAGTTGCCGGTGACTTTGTGACAGAACAATGACACACTGAAAGCAGTTTCTATGGGAACAACTTTTAGGGCCCTGGGGTGCTTCCCCAATTGTCAATTCATGAGTTGTAAGATAATTTGTAGAAGCAGAATTGAAAGGAAAATTAAGAGGGGAAAAAATCCAATTTTAAATCATATTTCGTGTGGCAGTACCTTGCCCTGTGTGTGCATGTTAATGACTGACCTACATTGTGGACCTGTAGATTTTGATTTGTATACCTGATGAATATTTTGTATGTTATTATGAATTCCAGTAAATCAGACAGAATTACATGCTGCAGAGCTTTAAATGGTCACTAACATGGATAGAGAGCTTTTAATTAAAATGTAAATTGACTCACTATTCTCATGTAAATATGCGGATATGTAAGTCATGAGTCTGAGTGTATCTAAACAATGAAGCACATGCACAAAGCTTTGGAATGGGACACTGATGTCATGATAAATGCTTTAGAAAAAAAAATTATATCAAAATATTTCACTTAATTTGTTGATGTGAATGTTGTTTGCTGTTGAACTGAAAATTAACACAAAAACAGCAACAAGCTCAGCATTTTCTCTATTTTTGAGGTTGTTTTGATGTTTTTCTTTGACTGGGCTTATTTTTTGCTAATCTTAAGGGCTTTATTTATAAATTCTGTCTTTTCCAGGTTTTCCTGCATATATTTCAGAATGGGTAAACAGCATAGCAATAGATAAAGAGCTGCTGAAAGCAATTTCAAGTCAAATGCTGGTCTAATCAGAAATGCAGCACACTTTATTCTTAATACATTGATGAAAAATAAGTATTCTGTTTATTTTTCCTCCCGCAAAATGGCAATAAGAAAGTTATGCCATATACAGTGGCAAATCTACACTTAAATACAAATTTTACCATCAACATACACATTTACAGTAGTGTTAATATAATACCATTTTGAGCAAATTTGTTCCATATTTTAGCACAGAATCAAAAATAAATAGGTGAGACAAAACTTCTTCAAACGTGTCCTTTTTGTAAGGTTTGAAGTGAAGCATTATACAGAGCCAGTTTTACAAAAATACAGGGAGAAAAAGCAATGTGCATGTAAGGAAAAAATACAGACACATGTCATAAGAGAGGAAGCTTTCAGTATGCAAGAAGAAAGGTCTTGTCATTTGGATTTAGTTATAAGCTTTGTTTTCCCCTCCAAGAACATTAGTACAAAGGTTCCTGAACGAGAATAAAAACTGTTGATGGGGCGTGGGAGGAAGAGCCTGAGGCTGCTCCGTGGTGTGGATGCTGATGAACTGATGTAGTAATTTGCTAATGAGATCTAAGCTGTCTCTTCTCCCTGGCTTTGTCCATATGAAGGGACATCTGCCCTGCCGTGGGCACTGTGACAGCAGTCTCACAGTGTACAAACTGGTGAGTAGGTGTGTATGTGTGAGAGAATATGAGGTGTGTGACAGACCTATACCATTCTCACCTGGCATCTCATGTGTCACTGCTTCAGGCTGAAGAAACAGTACTTGAGGAGGTTGCAGTATGCAAAGATGCTGAGGCATTCAAAACTGTTTTTGGGGTGAGATGGGGGCACAGATTTTTGGCAGGTAGCCCTCTTTAATGTGCAGAACTCTGCAGGGCTTTTATGAACTGTGTGCAATTACTTAATTAGTGACTTCATTGAATGTAGCATAACACCATGCCAAATTACATTTTTGGGGCCAAGCTGACATAATTTAAAGTGTCAGGTTTAAGCTATCATGGGTCAGTGACCATAGTTTTTCATGTAGAATTCAAGGCAGAAAATTGTAACCTAAAATGGTTACAAAAATGGTGACTATTTAGAAAGTATGAATAAAATATAGGCTTTTAAAATTTGCATAAAGTAAGGTAAAAAGTTCAACTGCTTTTCAAACCTTTTTAGGGGGAAACAAAGTTCAGTCCAGCTTGTGCTGGATTTATCAAGGCTGCAACTTTTTTCATTACTTAATATTGTTGTTTTATTTGACTCAGTTCTTATAGAAGCACAAACAGAAGAAAGAATGTGCATGCAGGGAAAAATAAACACCTGCCAGTGTAGAAGCAGAATGATTTTTTCATTTTGTGTTCATTAGGACTGCAGCATGTCTGTTTTACTGCTGAATTTTCTTTAAGAAAAGTTTTAGCTCCCTATGTTATGCCTTTAAATAAATAAAATGCCCACCTCTTTTCAGTAAAGGACACAGTGATGTCTTCTGTCCAAAGATATGACCAAGTCTTGAAAGGCACTCTGACCTACACAAAGGCCAGTGACTATTTGCACTTTTAAGGAAAGTAACTTTGATCAGCATCCCCAAGTTTCATGAAATTTGGCCATTTGCCATGAAATTTGGCCATCTGTCAAAACCAGAACTATAAAAATACCTGAATGCACCTTGATGGAAAAAATAGTCAGGCGTAAAGTACACAGGAGTTCCATTCTTAGGTTGATGCATTTAGCTGGATCTTCTCTGTAGAAGGTACTTAACCACTGTATGTATTATTACTAAATATTTTATTAAAGGTTCTCCTGTGAAGTTAGTCACTACTAGTGGCGCTACAGAGCATGTCAAATGTATATCTTGTGTTCAGCAGTACAAGGACACAGGTAATTCTGTAACTGCAATCTTGATCAGTTGATATGTTTGCTTATATTGTCCAAACTGGCTGACTTATTTTTATACATTTTACTGCTGGCAAAATTTTAAACCTACCTTTATTTATCACTAGGTGATGCAGTGTACATTCCGGATGACTGGTTATTGACATTCCATTGGTCAACAGTGTGAAGGTAAGATTTCAAAAATTGCATTCCCCATTTGTTTTGTTGAGCTACAATGTTTGACAGAAGTACTTGTAAAAGGACAATTCCAAGGAAGGCATTTGATTCAATTTACTACACTACTTTGAAAGTCTTCACGTGTTACCTTGAAATTCTCACTTAGCTACAAGTAAACTCTTACTGTTGAAGGCTTTACTTTACCACTTTAGTTATGAAAGCATATTTTTTAAATAAAAAGTTTAAGTAAACCAGGAAAAGCAAATCTTACAGTATGATTAAGAGGCGATTTTATGAGAAGGACCTGGTTTTTGATGTAATAGTCCACACCACTAAGTTAGAAACCAGGTGGAGGGGAACCAAGGCTAGGAACATCAGAGATGGATTCAAACTGTTCTACTATGGTGTAGGTAGGAAGAGAAATGGAGTAGGGGTAATCTTGTAGGAAGAGTTTGTGAAGAGTGTTCTGGAGGTGAAGAGAGTGTCAGACAGAATTATGACTTTGAAGCTGGAAACTGAAGGTGTGATGCTGAATGTTGTTAGTGCATATGCCCCACAAGTTGGATGCCAGCTAGAAGAGAAAGAGGAATTCTGGAGTAAGTTGGATGAAGTGGTAGAGAGTATTCCCAGGGGAGAGAGAGTGGTGATTGGAGCAGACTTCAATGGGCATGTAGGTGAAGGGAGCAGAGGGGATGAGGAGATGTTGGGTAGGTATGGTGTTAAGGAGAGGAATGTGGAGGGCCAGATGGTAGTGGATTTTGCAAAA
>VUQH01084288.1:0-31877 GCA_015106775.1 Etroplus canarensis
CCACTATCCTTCCAGTTTTTAATAATGCGTTGGACAGTTCTTAACCCAATTTTAGTAGTTTCTGCAATCTCCTTAGATGTTTTCTCTGCTTGATGCATGCCAATGATTTGACCCTTCTCAAACAGACTAACATCTTTTCCACGACCACAGGATGTGTCTTTCGACATGGTTGTTTAAGAAATGAGAAGCAACTCATTGCACCAGTTGGGATTAAATAACTTGTTGCCAGCTGAAAGATAATCGCCCATGCAGTAATTATCCAATAGGAGGCTTGTACCTATTTACTTAGTTAAATCCAGGTGGCGACTTTTTTTTTGGCCGGCAGTGTGTGTGTGTGTGTGTGTGTGTGTGTGTGTATATATATATATAAATTTATCACCTTTTAGTAAGTAAGTTAAGTACCTTCAGCTAATCCTGTGCAATTTCCCACAACACACACATTTGGCACAGATTTTGGACTGAATTTCCTAATGCAAATATGAATGTGTAAACCACTACACTACATATCTATCACCTTTTATAACTGCAAATTATGCCCAAAAGGTAAATTTTGTCAACATCTGCATTATCTAATAAGATGAAGTTCTTAGTCTGGTCCTCTCACTTCAGTCTGACTAGGCTAACCAACAAACTGACCAACACTATCATTAAAACTCATCATAAATGAAAAACTGTTTGTTTGTTTGCCATTCATACATGTGTTTGGGAGAGCAATTCATTATTCAAACACAGTAGCTATGTTCCAGATGCAAAGAGAGTTGAGCTGCTTTGAGTTGCAACATACTGTCATTATCATAACCTATTGTTGGGGCACTGGCCAAGGAACTCTCAGTAGTTTTTCCTCTTCCCTTTTTGTACTGTCACAGACTATGATCTAAGAGAAAACTGTGCACCTCATTAACTAAGTATACTGTCAACTACTCAGGCTAACAATTCCAAACTGACATTATCTGGCTTCATTTTGACAAGTGAGTAGACTGAAGTTACATAGCTGCAAGGAAAAAAAAAATCTACTTTGCACTTTGAGGTTCAGGAAGTCACACAAGTCCCCGAAGAGTAAACATACTGGAGCACACGTGGATGTCTGGAAACACAAATGTGGGAAGCATGATACTGGCCAAAGTCTGCCCTTGGTTTGTGTGAGCAATCAAGCCTTAATTTGATAGAGCCTCATAAGAAGCACTATAGAGATGCAAAAAGCTGGAAGAGGCTATAAAAGCCTGGATGTTCATCAATCTACAAGACAAAAAATCAGGACTACTGTGGCTCTCTAGGAGGGGGCCTCTAGCAAAGATTTAACCAAAGGCACAACATCCAATCCTGAAGAAACCCAATATATAGTGTTCACTAAAAGAAAAACACTAAATCAGAAGGACATTAATAGATGAAAACCACAAACCATTGATCTTCAGAAGAACAGCTGTGTAAAAAGCAATTGCACTACCAATTTTAAGAGTTCACTTTTTAAGTCCGCAATGAAAGTGATTATTGAAAACACTTGTACTGTTTGTGTTTTTAGGTGAGTCAGATTGTGTTAGTCTGTGATTCTAACTTGCATGGAAATCTGACTGTTTTTTTTATGAGTAATCAATTTAGAAATCTTGGTTAAGCCAAAGGGTTCTCACAGTTTTTCTTGCAACCAAAACAGAGACAGATTCTCAGTTCTCCATAGCACTTACATCTTTGCCTAAATATGTCCCTTTATTAACATTACTAAGTGAATTGGAAATTTAATTCTCATTGTGGCCCTTTAAATACCTCAGTACAAAACAGTCACGTGTATATATTCACATTGAGTCTCTTTTGTATGGAAGACCAGACTTGTAACTGGAGTGTGATGGGAGATCTGTTTTATCTCACACTACTAGTTTTCCTGCCTACCATACTAATAAATCATTGTGTCTGCCCCTGTAGAGCAGCACTCCACAGCTTCCCAAGGGTTCAATGGAAAACCACAGCCTCTTACTCTACACACAAATAGTCACCAGGCAGTCACACTGTAGCACTCCAATAAAAATGTTGGCTGATCTTTATTTCATTAGACTGCTTTAAATAAGCCCCATCTTCACAGGGAATTCATTTGGACAAAATTAGAAACTGAATTTGAATATGTAGGAGAGGAAGCAGCCCTTGAGATATATACTGTCTTGTTTACAAAAAGGAGGTGGCGGTGGTGGTGGTTGGGGTCCTCAAAGGAGCAGAGCAGAGGCAGAATAAAACAAAGCAACTAACACATCCATTGAACACCACACTGACTTCTCAGCAAGGCAGCTTTAACTCATTCCAATGAGTGAACCAAATTTAACTTCAGCTGCAATGCTGAATTCTAAAAGCATGATTTAGGATGTCTTTTTTTAAAACCTGACTCAGAACATTCAAAGAAGCATTTTGGTCATAATCTCTCCAATGCCAAACATTAAGACACTTTTCTTCAGTTTAGATTGAAACACTGTGCTACTCTGTTGTGCTCAGGCTGGGAGCAGAGGAGGGCAGTGCCACAGACGGCGGAAGGCAGACGCCAGCCGAGCTGGACTATGCGTCTCTAATGAGAGGTGACAAGAGACACTCCCTGCCCCCACCTATCTCTCTGCGCACACACAGACATATGCACCCTTTCAAACGACTCACCTTGCCTCAGTCATCTGCATCATTTTTATTTTATTTAAAATCAGCCACTTACAGGGGTTTCAAAGACAGAAAACCAGCCTCCCACTGCACATACAAAAATTACTTGGCACAAGAACAGGACCGATGTATTATTCAAATGACTGTTAAGGCTCTTTATTAATCATTTATGTGGATATCCTCATCATGGCTGGAGAAAATGGAAGAGGTGGGTGTATAGGCTTTGAGTCCTATGCGCAACCCCAAATTTCAGCCGCACGTTTCTATTATTTCTGAGCAGCCTTTCACAAGTTGTTTCCATAAATGTAAGCTCATCTGCTGGAACACGCACAACCAATGTTTGAAGTCAAAGTGGCAGCGGTAATTAAGCTAGAATGGCTTGACAAGATTTCACAAAATAAAAAGTGACGTGAAGAATTACTCGGGCAGTTTTGCAGATGATTGAGAAATTTCTATTTTTTGATCATTTTAACAACTTACCAATCTAAAGATGCAAATTTTTTGCTCAAGCAGCAGTCTATTGGTTACACTCTTAATCTTGTGAATGAACCTATGCCCACTCTTTGACAAATGTCTTTGTTAGGTTCAATTGCTAAAGGCCCTAATCTCTTGGAAAAGAGCCAGTGTCACAGTCAGGCCTGAAAGAAACACTGAAATACTCTCCCCAAATGCTTTCCTGTGTGTAATTACAGAGCAGCATCACAGAACTCTTTATGCTTCATACAAGCTCTTCAGTTCAATGTTTTCAAAAGGTAATTTTTATTGGTCCAACTGGAATCACAGAAGGAACATAAAATTTTATTTTTGTGAAGCACATACAACAAAAAAGAAAGATGCTGGCTTTGGAGAATGAAAAGAAAAAGTTTTGCTGTCACAAAACCTGTTAAATGACCTCTGAGGAAAGTTTGCCAATATGTGCTTTGCTTACAGAGCTCTACAGAAATACAGCTTTCAGTTACAGATTGTCTGACTCTTGATATTTGATACAATCAAGGGTGCTCTGAAGGGTCATAAAAGGCAATGCAGCAGTGGGCAGAAACCAGAACTCTCTAACACAAAGTGACCTCCATGGCATTGATGTGTCTACACACAACCCACAGCAAGATATTCGACTGGAACAGAGACCGCAGGTGAATGGAAAACAAAATAAAACCGTCCCTCTAAAAAACAGTCAGATTTTGTCAGAAATGGTAACCAGAGAGACAAAATTCTGAGGCAGAGCAGACTGCTTACCTCGGCAGTGTTTTTGCCAATCAGGTAAATCAGTATAACATTGCGTCCGGACTATTCGGCTGATTACAGACTCTGCCAGGAGAACCTCAGGAAACTAAAGAAAATCAGAACAAGCTGGAAAACAGACAACACAGTGAAATGACAGAAATGAAGAGGAAACAAAAGTCCCCACAATGATGAGTCATGGAGAACATCCTCAGGATTAGCCTGTGTCAACTAACAATATGAAGCATAATGCTGCATATTTGACATTTCACTGAGTAGGTTGTCAGCTGATTATATTTTGCTCTGGAGGCCATGAAGTAAAATGGCAAATATCAACAGCAGTCATCTCAGAGGTAGCATGTGGTTTGCTTTTAGATCCCTGACTGAACACATGATGGCAACTTTTCTAACTAACACTGAAAAGGTAAATGTCATGCTGTAGGTCTGCCTGCAAACCAAAACCAAACAGAACCATAATGTCAATAAAGAGATGTTAAGTGGGCACACACTAATGACTGTGCAAATGCAGCCTGGTAGTCGATCCTCGGAGAATGAATGGCAACTCCGGAAACAATGAGTGCTTATTTTAAGTGAGATGTCAGTGCTCATTGTTGAGTTCTCCATCCAAATGGCTAGGGTAAACAGCATTCAGGACAGAGTCTGGCTCAGTCAATCACTCTATGGCAAGTATTTGCAAGCTCACTGCCTTTCATGCCAGTCATGGGCTTCTGAGCCTGCAACTCCAATAATTACATGTCATTACACAGCTCTGGAGTACTGACACAAATACTTAACCTGGTTAAATGGTAAACATAAGCACTGAAGAGCACAGTGCTGGCACCTTTCTCAAGTGATAGGATGCAAAGACACTCACAGGTTGCATTTTAGATGAAGATGGGGTTAACTGACTGACTGCTGAGTCTGCCCGGAATTTCAGCGAGATTACCACGGGATTATCACAGACTGCATATGGCTCCTCACCACTTGCATAAATGGTAATGCCAACAAACAGAAGATACATTGTCAGAGAAATTCTGTGGTACAGCAATATAAAATTTGTACTTGGGTGGGTTAATGCAAGATATCTACACAATACAAAAATTACATCTGCACATTTACAGCAATTACTGTCCCCTAAATCTATTCTGGGAATGACATGACTAGTGGGAACTATTATACGACTGTGCCACACAATAAATCTTTATCTTTGCACTGTTATCAAAGCATAAGCTGTCAACAACAGTTTGACACAGAAGCAATAAACAGCAACATGTAGGTCTTTCCGCAAAGTGAAAAAAATCCATCTTCATCCAGAACTTTTTTCACAATCTAGCAACACAGATAAGAAATAAGTGTTCCTTTCTGCAGCTCCTGTAAAAATAAATCAAATCATTTGCAAAGGCTTTGTTAGCCTGTCGTTATCACGGAGCTATTGTTGCTCTTTGGGCTATCAGTGCTCAGCAGAAGCCTCGGTTAAAAGTGCTTGTAAGAGCACAAAAATCAAGCGGATTGTTTGTCTCGGCTGGTAAAAATGGGAATTAATGTCCGAATTGTTTGGCAACAGCCCAACCAGAGGAGTCATATTCACCACAGCCCTGTAATTAGTAGCATATCCTAAGAGGCTAGGGTAAGCTATCTCCGCTGTGTCGCTTTGACTTCACCCCTCGGAAATTTACTTTGAGCAGGATGCAATGCAACTGTTGAAAAGCGGCCGTTCAAAGGTATTTACCAGAAAGTGAAGAGCTTCGTGGGCATTATTTTTTCTTCGTTTCCACTCGTAGTCCAGGCAGCACTCCGATCCAACTTGTTTCTGGCAGCGAGAGAGAGAGAGAAAAAAAATGCAGCTCAACACCTTCTTTTCTCAACTCTGCTCATTACGCACGGCTCGACGTCAACGTCCACATTTGGTCTCTAATGTGCAATAATTTCCACTTGCATCGACTTTCCGGTGAATTTTTAGCATTTACCTCGACTACAAACTAAACCCAAACCGTTTTTATTCTCGGTTCGGTTCGGTATTTCCCCTTAGCAGCACAACGCCTTGTTGGGTGGTTGTTATGGCCTATCCCAACGCTACCCGCTTCAAGCTAACACAAATAACAAGGGAACTTCCTTTCATGACTTTCACAATAAAACATTTGAGTTAGGGGATTTTTCCATTTTCTTTGCGTATTAACTTATATGTTCATTAAAAAATCCATTTCACATCTCATGCTTGATATTCAAAATTTTACATGTGTTCTGCAGGAATCAACCAAATACCGGTGAAATTTCAAAGGGCAAGCTTCCCTTGCGCTATGACATACCTTATTTTTGGAACCAAAGTATTTTTTCTGTGTTTAGGTTAACTTGACAACCTCACTGCTGTACGCCGACTGTTCAAGAGGGCCGTCAGCTCTGAGAACAGATTGTGCAATATTACATTTGCTTGCGCCCTCTAGCGATTTATTAGTGGCAGTAATCATGATATTGGAAAAGTACGTGTCAAGATCTTATAGTGAAGATAGCTCTTCTCTGCCTCCCTAAGTTTTATACGCTATATGGACAGAAGTATTGAGCCACCTATACATTACACCTACAGAAGCTTTTATGACATCCCATTCTTAATTCATAAGCATTAATATGGAGTCGGTTCCCCTTTGCAGCTATAGCAACTTCCACTCTGGGAAGGCTTTTTTACAAGATTTTGGAGTGCGTCTGAATGAAAATTTTTTGCCCATTCATCCAGAGGAGCATTTGTGAGGTTCTAATTCATTCCAAAGGTGTTTGATGGGGTTGATGTCAGGGGTCTGTGTGGGCCAGTGAAGTTCTTCCACACCAAACTGAGTCAACCACAATTTCATGGACCTTGATTTATGCACTTGGGTACAGTCATGCTGGAACAGATAATAGCCTTCCCCAAACTGTTCCTATAAAGCTTGTAGCATGGACTTGTCCAAAAATGTCTTGGTAAACTGAAGCATTAAGATTTCCCTTCACTGAAACTAGTAGGGGCCCAGACCACCCCCATAGCATAATCCCTACTTCACCAAACTCTACAGCTGGCACAGTGTAGGCAGGAAGAGTTCTCCTGACATTTTCCAAATTCATACTCCTTCACACTGCCACATGGAGAAGCACGAGTCTTCTCTTGGCATTGTGCTTGTGGCTGTAAGGCTTGGATGCATCTTCATGGCCATTGAAACCCATGTCATGAAGCTCCTGGCACACAATTTTATTGCTGATGTTAATGCCAGAGGAGGTATGGAACTCTGCAGTTACCGAGTCACCAGAACGTTACTGACTTTTACACACTATGCACTTCAGCACTCAGTGACCCTGCTCTGTAACTTTACATGGTCTGGCACTTCATGGATGAGCTTCTGCTTTCCTAAATACTTTCATGTTGCAGCAATACCACTGACAGTTGATTGTGGAATTTCTAGGGGGGATGACATTTCATGAACTGACTTGCTGCAATGGTGGCATCCTATTACAATACCATACTAGAAGTCCGTGAGCTCTTTAGAACAATCTGTTCTTTTACAATTGTTTATAAAGGCAGACTGCATGGCTAGTGGTTTGATTTTATACACACGTGGCAACAGGACTGAATGAAATACCTGAATTCAATGATTAAGAGGTGTGGACCAACACTTTGGTCCATGTAGTGTATATTTGATGAGACTGCCAGTAATTCCATAGGAGACTAAACAGCAGGAATGTGCAGTAATATACCATTGTAGGTGCAGTGTTATATAAAAGAGAGACAGACAATTTACACCAAAACAACACCATATAAATATTAACCTTTACCTCTTTCATTTAGGTTGTTATGATGCAGGCATGTTCTACCAACTTTGGACTTGAACATTATATCAGAGCTAACAGATCTCTAATGTTAGCAACATATGCAGTGTTAAATCTACCACACTGTTAATTTGCTATTTTTTTACTTACATGTTGATTATTATCATTAATCTACATGCCATTAATAAAGGCCTAAGGGATGAAAGTTTGTCCTTTTCATCTAATAGATAGGAGTTCCCACTGCATCCTGTTGAGGGCGACAGATTACATCTAATGTGAGCCATAATCTTTTTAGTACCAATGTTATGTATTTTTTCCCCATCAACAGAATTAGTGGATTACATACAGTAAAAGCCAGAATGACTTGTCATATAAAGATAAATATAGAATTGCCTGTCAAAAAGTCACCACGTGCACAGTATTACTTTAGTACTTTGTATTGTTTTTAAAGAGAAAAATAAGTATCGTGTATTGAAAACAAGATTGCTTAACTTTGGAATAGTCAGTGCTAAATATCAAAAACCCTTTTGAGGGTGTAATATTGTTTAAAATTCTATAGCTGTTTTCCCCTTTCAGCTAACTTTAATCTTTAGGCACACAACTAAGACCAAATTTGCAATCATGAGAACTCATTCTGTATGTTTACATGATTGTCTTTGGCCCATGGAAGTAACTCCTCCCAGGAAGAGTGATGGGAATTAGATAAAAGTACAGACTTTCTGTAAGTATCTCACAGGATGTGAGAAGACTTATCCAGAGACAAATTTCCCTTGTGTGAAAGAGACTGACTGTGAGTTGACTCGAGAAAGATGTCCTCACTCTTTCGAAGACCCTCACTGACCAGGTTGCTGCTGATGAACAGGACTGAGCAAACTCACAGGTCAACCATCTACAGCAAGCCACCCAAGGACAAGATCGGGCCAGTGGTAGGACTTTCTTTGTACTTATATGTGAAGTTGAAGAGGCAGACATCCCTTGATATCTATATGGTTTAACATGCTGGAACAGAAACTGTTACTGTAATAATATTTGTCTGGATTAACTAAATGCTAAACTACAACAAATACAATTTTAGGAATGATACTGGCATAAAAATACAAACAATACAAAAACGTCTGTCTTGGGAAGTCTGTGTCTATGATTGTTCACTTTATTGCTCCTAATGCGAAGAATTCAAGCGAACTGCAATCCCCCAGCTTGCAGAGTGGAAGAGATGTTTTATTCATTTGTTATTTATAAGTCAGTGCGACACTCTAGCCTCTGTAAAGGGATCCTATGATGGAACTGCAACATAGCAGCCAGTTTTTATGCCACTATAAATCTGTTAATCTGTCCTAAGGGACATGCATTGGGGCTTTTACAAAAGCTCACCCCTGGTTAGAAATACCAGAGTGGAGTGGTAGAGAGTGGGTATCATGGCAAAAAAATAAATAAATTGAGGAAGTTATATCACCCAATGTGTCACTGAGAGTGGGACCCTCTGTTATGTTCACAGGTCTTTAGCCCTCTCCGTTTAACTTAACTGATGACAGAAGATGTTTGACAGCTGTAACACTGTGCCTTAAAATGTGTAATAAACATTGTCCTTCATGTAATTGGTTATAACCACTTGGAAAAGAAAAATTTTCATAGAACTTTGTGCAGTCCTGTGAAAAACTAAATATGCCCCTATTGCTTCCATAGGAATTAAGAGGGTAAGCAGCAGCCAGGCGCTGCTCATCAAATACACTTTTTAATTGCTCGTCAGCCAGTGTGAGCAGCTCTGTGTAAGCAGAGGTTTTGGTAGTTTGCTGGTCTAGAGCACTGAGGTGTGCCTTAACACAATGCCACAATTTTCCCATTAGCTGACATCCAGGCCAATTCCCCCCAAGGTCAGACCATGCCATGCTCAGAGAAAATGGAAAAACCCCCCAAAAAACAAACAACTACAGCTCTGACACTACAGGCTTCACTTAGCATGTTAAATGTTAAAGTGTTTGACATTACAAATTAAAAATGACTGAAAAAGTGTGTTTGGAAGGGTTGCCAGGAGAAAGCCTCTTCTCTCTGATAAGAATATGACAGCACAGCTCAGGTTTGCAAAGTTGTACAAACCACAAGGCTTCTAGGACAATGTCCTTTGGACAAACGAGACCAAAGTGAAGATGTTTGGTCACAATGCACAGTGCCATCTTTGGTTAAAATCAAGCACAGCATATCAGCAGAAACACCTCACAACAACTGTCAAGCATGGTGGTGGAAGGCTGATGTTTTTGGCTTGCTTTGCGGTCACAGGACATGAGCACCTTGCAGTCACTGAGTCCACTATGAAATGTGAGGCCATCTGTCTGACTGCTAAAGCTTGGATGAAACTGGGTCAGGCAATGGCACAATGATCCTAAGGACAACATCAAATCTACATCAGAATGGCTGAAAAAGAAATTAATCAAAGTGTAGCAATGGCACAGTCAGAATCCAGACCTCAACCTGATCGAAATGCTATCAAATGCTGTTCTGATGAGAGCTGCACAGAAACAAATGCTTGTAAACCCCAATGAACTGAAGCAATGTTGTGAAGCAGAGTGGGACAAATTCCTCCACAATGATGTGAAAAACTAATAAAGTCATAATGGAAATTATGACTTCAAGTTATTGCTGCTGAAGGGGGTTCTACATCCTACTGAATCATAAGGTGGACTTTGGTGGAGTCCCTATGCAGTCAGACGGATTTTTTCACCTGACTGCATAGGGTCTTGTGAAAACTTTTTCACCTGACTGTATATTTGCAATGTCTGTCTTTCTTACAGCAGTCTGCCCTTGCCTTATGTGTGTTTGCTGGGACACTCCTGGCCCCGGCTGGTTGGATCATGCATCACATCCCAGAATACCGACAGAAGTCACCCCCACATTCCTGACTTCTGCAGGACCTCAGCATTCAGACAGACTCCAAAGCAATCTTATTGTGTGAAGCTCTCTCCAATTTATAAAATGCCATGAAAATTAATAAAACCTTTGTTATTTCTGAAGTGTTATTGAGCTGTTGTCTTGTACAAAGAGACAGATATGATGATTGCTGAGTAATATTTTATTTTTGAGAATAGAAGGGCCTTTTTGTATGTGTTTGTGTTTTCACAGAAAAAATGCCAAATTTATGTTTTGTGGATGCATTAGCTAGGAATATAGAAACACTCACTTTCAGGCAAAAAACCATGAAAGGAAGAGTCTGTCAGTGCTTCAGACCCTGGAGTCTGCTTATCTTTTAGTTTTGCCTCTAGTAGAGGATGTGACACTTAGTTAAGAAATGCTGCATTTGGGCACAAGCTTGAATATTGGTATTTATGCATATTTATGGACTAATGACGTTATTTACTAAAATTTTAATCTTAAACGCTTTCACATGATGATGGAAATTAATATTAACCTTAACACTGAGCAGTAGTAGAAAGATTGTGACATACTGCCAATCCTGTATTTCTCTAAAACAGAAAAATACAGATTAAGCAAACATATCTGTTTCCTCAAGGACATTATGGTTAGGATGTTTTGACAACCATCTGTTGCATGTTTAGCATTTTATGCATTGCAAATACAGACATACACAGCATTATTAAGGCAAATACTCGTAAGTCCTTATTATTTCCCTCCTATAATAATCTCGGCGAGCGCTGATAGGGTTGTCGGGATTCTTGAATGACAATTTGTCAAAGCCGGATCAGTCCATTTGGAAAGGTATGTTGTGTCACATATATGTCAACACCCCTCTCTGGAACCAGAGAGCAAAATCCCCCAAATTAAAAAAAGACCCACAAAAAAATCCTCCCATTATTTCCCCTGAAAGATCACGAAAACGACCGAAGCAGGGCTAAAAGCCAGAGTGTATAAATCCATCGTGCAAAGTGGTACAATCAAGACGAGCTTGGGCTGCAAAGGGGCATATTCACTTTTTCACGACTGAGGGAAACACAACGCCGGGAAGGGAAAACCTACCAAAACAACTGACAGTCTGGGTTTTATGTTTCCCCAAGTGTCTGCGAAATGTCTACGAAGGCAGAGCAGTGTAAGTACGGCTGTGTGTGTGCTTCTGTTTTGTCATGGGGGTTGGAAACTGATTTTTGGTTTAACCAAGAAAGCGAATAAGGGGAGCTGTCCTTGGTGATGAAACCGCGGTTGCCAAGGCAGGTTGCAACACGTCCTTTCACTGCAGAGGATGGCTGGAGGTCTCAGTGCACACAGAAAGCCACTGAATCACCCCGTATTTCTCTGCACGGTGAAAGAACAATTTCACGGCTGGATCGCGCAGTGGTCGTGTTTTTATTATTTTTTTTTTAATTTTTCATTTTTTTGATTGACGTGGCTGGCTGAGGTGCGTGGGAAAAACGAGGTGTAATGCTGGTCTCAAGGTCGACCTGGCAGGCTACTGAACAATATGGTGGCTTTATACTGATCAATCATATGGTCTGATCACACTCTATTGACGTCTGCTGTTAATTCCACTTCATTGATTTTGAACAGGTGGAAACCAGCCACTGTCTTCAGATTCTCTGCCGTCATTTTAAATAAATAATAGACACAATGCGGGGTCAAACTTAGTGTTAGGGGTTTCCATTTCCATCAGCTGGTTAAAAGTTGGGTGTTGCACTATTGCTTGGTAGCCAGTATTTGTATGAATTAATCAGGCTGACATGCACAGTGAAATATGAACCTGTTGTTGTGATCAACAGTAAGCATAAAATTTACATTTTGTAAGGTTTGGCAGCAAAATGCTTTGTTTTTATGAACAGCAGAAAGGTTAGAAGCCAGAAAGACTTATAAACTATGGTTGCACCAGGCAGCAATGAAAATGAACAGATACATGAAGATATATTAACTAACAATTAACTACAATAAGATCCAAAAAATCTTTGTTGATTAGCAACCTTTTAAAATGTTTTGTAAACACCATTAATGTAGATGTTGGTTATAGTGATGTAGGTAGATTGTACCAAAAAAGTGGTCCACTGTATGTCAATGTGTATTAGTTAAGAGAAGTCTGACAAAACGGAAGTTGAAGGTCCTTTGCATGTCTTTTATATTATGAATGAATCTTTGAGAACAGCTTAAAAAATCCTGAAAAAAGCTGTTTTAAAATTGCAGTTGGCTTTAACTCAAGGTGTTTAAATTTATGATGAAAGAGGCATGAATGCTCCAGTATTTATTGCAGCACAGGCTTTGACCAGACATGCTCCAAGCCTCCAGCTGTTATTTTTATTTTGGGGTTTGTCATTTACAGGTCAGGGAGGAAACTAAACATTAATGCCCAAAGTCATGGAAAATGGGTCAGCGATCATCCACTTAAACTTATTTTAACTCCTTTTTAACTGGTCAAAAATAAATAGCACAGCCTCATCTCAAACTACACAGACTACTTTGATGTGAAGCAGTCAGCTGGACTCATTGTACAAATGTCCCTCAGTGTTTCTTCTTAAGCCTTATTCTTTCATGTTCACTATGAGCACATTTTCCCAGCTTGTCTTGGGACTTGAAATGGCAGCCTTTTGTGCATGAGCTTGTTTCTGTAAGCAGTAGGTTACTGCCTCCTCTAGGGCTTCCTGTGACCTCGCTGCTAGACCAAAAAGGCCACCCGGTGAAGGCCAGATAGCCATGGGAAAACAGACTCCTTGTTTAGCTTGATAACTGGAGGATCCATGTTAAATACTCCTAAATGACTTACATGGATCTTATCCAAGCATCAGCAGAAACATGCAGACTCATACTTGTTCATTTATGTATCATATGTATTTACTACCTTGCATCATATTTCACTAGTGTTGATTTGCTTGTTGCTCTGCTCTTTATTTTGTCCAGTTGCCTCTAAGATACGATACTTGCAAGAGTATCACAACCGTGTGCAACACAATATTTACCCTGTGCCCTCCGGAACAGACATTGCAAACACACTGAAATACTTTTCCCAAACTCTGCTCAGGTAAGTACCCTGCTCTGGAGCCACCAGGTGAAGTAACAGACTTTAGAATGTTTGATATTTAGCTAGCTTCATAATCAGATGAGGTTAATTACACTAGGTTGTTCTGACATATTTTCTGAAAGGGATGACAGTGACACCATTCAATGTCTCATAATAATTTATGATGTCAGTAGGAAGTTAGGGAAGTGCCCAAAATATCTACTGGCTTTCAAGTGTAGCAGCTTTCCTGTGTAGTTATGGTGTTGTTTTAAAACAGTGGCAGAGATAGATGGCTCAGTGATGTTTATTGATTCAGTGGTCAGTTGCTAGATGAACACTTCCTTGGGGAGGTCTGTTGTGTCTTTCCCAGAGGGGCTGGCAGAGTTCAGCTCCTTCGGCTATGCAGTTGCAGGGTCAGCCTGCTCTCTTGGGTGTTGCAAAAGGAACAGCATGTTATTTCCTCCTCCAGCATAGGTCAAGTAGGCAGCCATTTTGGACCCGTCTAATTTCGTAAATTGCTGTTTCCTCTTTTTTTCTCTCCAGTTGGAAGTACAAACATGCTCTGCAGTGATAGGATTTTTCTTGTGGCTTTAGTCTTAGTACCCACTAGCTTCAGTAAAAATAGCAGTGTCTTTTCTTATTAGCTAATTTATAAAAAGAGTGGGATTACTAGAGGCTGAACTTGTGTGCCCCGCTTTTATCATTATTATCAGTTTAGGTTGCACTCTATTTGAGATTGGCAGCTTGCCTCAATTCTACACAATTTCTCAACCCCCATAAGGATTATTGCTCTGCCGTGGTGCTCACAGAGTATCCTGGATACTCCATATGCTGCTGAAGGGCTGTTCAGCACCAGCAGTCACTGGACTGTTTAACATGGCTTCTCATGGCACAGATTGAGCGTGACAGGGGTGACAACTGTGGGAATCAGCATTAACTCAAGTGACGATTTTGTCTCTGAGGGGCAGTGTGATGCAAGTGAGAAAAGAGTCACTCAGTATGATGCTACCGTTAACAGTTCCTTTGATATTTTCCCGAAGCACCATCTCTTAGACTCAGTTATGCAGAACAAAATCACTCTGCCCACCATTAGAGGAGTCTGGATTCCTCAGTGGGGAGTCCAGGATTATCCATACACCTGTGCCTTCTGAAGCCTGGGGTGAAAAAGAGAAATAGAGAAAAATCAAATGAGAGAGCAAGAGAGAGAGTCGGAAAGTGGGAGTAGTGAGCCTTGAGAAGTGTAGCAGGCATGTGTCATCTTCCTAGAACTGAAATGGCCAAAGGAGGAGGCTGTTGATTCATACGTCAGTTTCAGGTTCAGTATAGGTCAGATGCAGAACAGTAAATAATGGAGGGTTACATTTTCTCTTTACCAACAATTTTATATGCTTTCTGAACGATGAGGCACAGCTTTGTCAGACTGAGCTCTCTGTATCAGTGAGCATCACTGACTATCGTCCAGTACTGTTTCACTATTATTTTAGATGCAGGACAGTTTTGTTTTTACTTCACATACCTGTTAAGATGTTAATGCAGGAAATATATACTATATACTATGACTAGCTGATACACACATAGTCCACAGTTCTGTAATGACAGTGCAGGGTTTGACAGTAAATGTATGTCATGTGTCTGTATCAGTGCATTTCTACATGTGTTTTATGTGTCGTTTATGTTTGTGATTTGTTGTGTCGTTTGTGTGTATGTATGTATGCACATATGCGTGTGTCTTTGCGTGTATATATGTTCAGTGTATGCGTGTGAGCGTGTCCGATGTTTATGTCTATGTTCATTGTTCAAATTAATGATGTCTTCTATATGAAATATGGGCAGTGAAAAAGTCATACTCTGAGATACAGTCTTGTTGTTGTCTATAAGCCTTGTTTGAGTTTATGCTGTATAATAACACAGCTTTGATTACATAGTTTAATGAATCTACACTGACTTATATCCTGCAGAGTATAACTTTGAGGGGATCAGTCACATAATGGTACGTTATGCTGTTGAAATGTAAACTCAACATTATACATCTTTTGCCATGTTGAAAATATAAATGGAATCCCCTTTCTCACTTGCCATGTAAATGCTGCAACTTTACTTTTTGAGTGACCTTTTAAAAAAGCAGTACATCAGCATTTATAATCTGGGCTCTCATGATAAATCCCAGTCATTTTCCTGATAGAACAGCTTAGCTCTTTCATAATGTGCAGTAAAAAGAGCAATGCTCTCTGGCCCTCCCCCTCCTCCCTCCTCCACCCTAGATGCTCCACACTCAACCCAACTAGTTTTTGCTTTTTTTTCTCCTCTCTTACAATTGAATATGTCCACCACCTTCCCCAGGGGACAGCAAACACAATTGTCCATCCTGCATTAGCTCACAAACATAATGCTACCAGTCATCTCCCCCAATACAACCTATTCCTTTGTCATTATAGTTTCTCCTCTACTGTAGATTAGTTGTTACATTTATTTTAGAAACCTGAATCCATATGCCTGTTGGATCTCATTATTTCTCCTGATGATACTGGTACAGTATCATAACGTATGCATACAGACATTATTTCTCTGGTGCAATAAACATGTGCTGTGACCTAAGAGCACTTGATCAAAACTCACACACATGTTTATTACTGGCTGAAGCATGTTTCAAAAGTGTCACCTCTGTATTTTCCCGAACCAATTTGGTGTCACTCCCATCCTTGACAGCCCCACTAAAGACAAGGAAATTTCATTTTGAAAATATATTTTATGGCTCATTGGCCTTTTTGCATGGTAGCCACTGACCTTGCTGATTGGAAGATGGCAGCCATCGAGGCACAGTCATTTGAACTGTCCCTTTTTGGAGAAGTATGGGGTTGCCACTGAAAACATGCCATTTTTTATATTTTTGCTCCTTGTCACCAGATACGCATGAGATGCAGTGATCATTGCAGTTTGTGCTCATGTTTTTTTTGTTTTCCAAGTGCAAAGATAGACAAAACAAGATAAATTCAATTAAAGTCACACGGAACAGACAAAGCAGGGAAAAATTGCCCATGCCTTCAGTTATACAGTCAAATAGTGAGACACTGCATCCTATGTGGGGTTTATCTGGGTTTGTTTTTTTCTATTTACGCTGTCTCTGTAGTGCCATTTCAATGTAATGTGCTGTTTTTTTGTGTCTTTGTTGTCTCTTTTTTTCCCTTGTTCCCCTCTCCTACCTTCCCTCCCCTCCCCTCCCGCCCCGGAGCAGCATTCTGTCCCGCACAGGCAGGAAGGAGAACCAGGAAGCTTCCAATTTGGCCGTGCCCATGACCATGTGTCTTTTTCCTGTGCCATTCCCACTCACCCCATCTCTAAGACCACAAGTCAGTTCCATCAACCCTACAGTTACTCGCTCCCTCCTTTACAGCGTTCTGCGCGATGCCCCGTCAGACCGCGGGGGGCAGGGGCAGCAGAGTCGGGACGCTCAGCTCTCAGAGTACCCCTCTCTGGACTATCAGGGCCTCTATGTGACCCTCGTGACCCTGCTTGACCTGGTGCCCCTGCTGCAGCACGGTCAGCATGGTGAGTCAAGGCCCAGTGCACCACTGTTTGTCATCATCATCCCCGAGCCGTCTGGCCTGCATGAAGCCACTACTGCTTTTTTGGCCTCTTTTGTAACGGGAAGAGAGAAGTCCTGCTGAGGATCTTGAGGGATGCATGGGGTGATTGGGAGCACGCTGGATCCTGTCAACTATATTGTTCATAAGCCATTGGATACACCAGACATAGGCCTTCTCTTCTGTGCATCATACTTGAATGCATGTTTGTTATGCAAAGTGGGAGAAATGTTTTTCTTATGTTGTCATGTGCAAATTTATAAGCTGAAACACACATAGGCAAATGTAATGTTTTAATACATTAAGAATACATCTGAGAATGACTTATATCCTCACAGTTTTTCACATGCAAGGCTGCATCACAGTCAGTGCTCTTATTATTCATGAATATTTGACCATTGTCTTAAAAAAAACCCTCAAATGCATAAAAAACCCATCTACTTCACTAGATCTCTTTACTTTTCCTGAGGGTAAACTTTGGCTTTTAAAGAATGCTCACTGTGCTTAGCAGACGCTATTCCAAATGTTCTTTTTTTCCAATGTTATACTATGAAATGACTGAAATTCCATGTAACTTTGACATCTGTGGCTGCATACAGTATGTTAATACTGTATGTGCAGTTGATTGAAGGAGTGTCTGTGTATCTCTCTTTGTCTTTTTGCCATTTCCCTTTCTTTACAGATCTGGGACAGTCCATTTTTTACACAACAACTTGCCTCCTGCCATTTCTGAGTGATGATATTCTCAGCACTTTGCCCTATACAATGATCTCCACTTTAGCCACATTTCCCCCTTTCCTCCACAAAGACATCATTGAGTACCTAAGCACCTCTTTCCTTCCCATGGCTATATGTGAGTATGATCTATCATAAAAGAAGTCATAATGAAACAGCTGAATGATAATGCCCAGAAAATAAAGGAAAACTTTCATTTTTTCCATTGCAGTAAATAGATTTAAATAGTGATCTTTCACATTAGCATTCTTTCCCCTCTTTGCATGTGCATAGTGGGGTCCACTAGGAGGGAAGGGGGAGTCCCAGCCTATGTCAATTTGTCTGCCTCATCTATGCTCATGATTGCAATGCAGTACACATCAAATCCAGGTAAACTGTCATGTTCAAACCATTCAAATATTCAAATGTACCTGCAGCAATTGCTCCCTACTTAAATTGGTCTCTGTTTCTTTCTAGTTTATCACTGTCAGCTGTTGGAGTGTCTAATGAAGTATAAACAAGAAGTATGGAAGGTATTTCCCCTTTAAATACAGAGTGCAGATATGAAGACCTTTGTGTAAAGCATAGTTTAAGAATTTCACTATATTTTTTTGAAAAAATATGAAACAAAGTCTCTCTGGCTTAAAAGTAAACCCTATTTCTTTACTTTTCTGTTTATTTATCTACCTTAAAAAGAAGATTAGCGGCTGCAAAAAACAGCAACCACCAGCACTCATGACAAATCACACTTGTATTTTGTTTGCTCAACATTCAAATAAACACAGGATTACTTTGTGCATCCTCTTGTTTTTAAGTATCATGCCAGCTTTTTCCTTGCTTAGCTTCATATTTAGCGCACAGACAAGGGAGAGAGACAAGTTAAAAAAGGCAAATAAGTATTTTTTTCTAAAAATGAAAATCATTTTTATTGGAAAACTAGAATCAACAGATGGTCAGAATATAAATGATGTGAACTAATATAATAATATAATAATATTTAAAATTTCAGGTAGAAATGCTGTGGGATTGTTGCTACTACCATGTTTTTGTCTTTTACTTGCTGCTAAATACACTATATGGATAAAAGTTTTGGGCACACACACCTCTCAGTCACTGAATTCAGCCTTTTCATTCAGTCCTATTGCCGCAAGTGTATAAAATCAAGCACCTAGCCATGCAGTCTGCCTTAACAAACATTTGTGGAAGAATGGGTCATTTGAAAAAGTTTACTGAATTTGAGTGTGGTATTGCAAACTATTGTAAAAAGTCAGTTCATGAAATTTCTTCCCACCAAGATATTCCACCATCCACTATAAGTGGATGGTTAAACATTTAGGAACAAAAGCAACTCAGCCATGAAGTAGCAGACCATGTAAATTTACAGAGTGGGGTTGAAGAGCCCTGAGGTTCTGCTGATTCAGTATTTGCGGAGTTCCAAACCTCCTCTGGCATTAAGATCAGCACAAAAAATGTGCACCAGGAGCTTCATGGCATGGTTTCCATCCCATCGTTGAGTAACTACATGCTAGCCCTCCATCATCAAGCACAATGCCAAGTGTTGGATAGTGTGGTGTAAAGCATGCTGCCACTGGGCTATGGAGCAGGGAAAATGTGTTCTGTGGAATGATGAATCATCCTTCTCTATCTGGTAGTCTGGGTTTGGCGAATGGCAGGAGAACATGATGTACCTGACTGGTTTGTACCAACCATGAAGTTTGGCAGAGGAGGTATAATTCTATAGGGTTGTTTTTCTGGGGGGCACCAACTCCATATGCCTATGGACTTAGAATGGGATGTCATCAAAGGTCCTGTAGGTGTAATGTGTAGGTGGCCAAGTGCTTTTGTCCATATAGTGTACATTGCCTAAAAAAGATTACTTCGATTGTAGCTGACTCTACTTTATACAAATAAGCAGATGAAGCTTCTGTTTCTGTTGCTTTTAAATTTTACTTTAAAAATATCTGTGTTTGAGTTTTCCTTTAATTTTCCCGTAAATTACTTTCATTCAATGTTCAAATGTCTCCAAATATCACTGAACTTCCTGAAGATTTCATGTTTATTCTGTTTGCAGGATCTACTTTATGTCATATCCTATGGCCCATCCCAAGTAAAACCTCCAGCTGTGCAAATGCTGTTTCATTACTGGCCAAACCTGAAGCCACCAGGAGCCATTAGTGAATACAGAGGACTGCAATACACAGGTCAGATTCTCTTAATGCCACATCTCTGACTTTATCTGTCCTCAAACTTAAAGTTTAACCTGCCAACTGTTTTTCTCCCCCTTTTTCTTCTCCTCTTCCATCTCCTATTTCAGCATGGAATCCCATCCACTGTCAACATATTGAGTGCCACAATGCCATCAATAAACCTGCTGTCAAGGTGACTACAATCTGAAAAAATGAATGATTAAATAGGACTTAAATATTAACTCTTTTGTCCCTACAATATTGATGGTCCTAAGATGCATAAATAGATTCTTCTCTTGAGAAGTTAAGAGAGAATGCATTGGGGAATGTCCTAGATTGCCTTGCTGAGATCAGCTGAGATTGCCATGTCTGATTCTAAGCTTCTTTTTACTGGTTACCGCTGCTGCTGCTGCTGCCCTGCTTTATCAGCTCTGCCTGCCTTTACTCAGCTGTGCACAAAACTGACAAACAGAGTAGAAGCAGAAACATGGAAAAGGGCTGGATTTCAATTACCAGAAGCAAGGAGGGGGGTATGGGGGAGGGGGGATTTAATTGAAAGCGGTGACCCCATGCAGCCCTTGAGGAAAGTGTGGCATCAAGTGAGCACAGTAAATTACAGTGCACCATCTGAACACTGAGGCCATGAGCACTGGTGTTTAGCACAGGGCCAGGCGCAGGTCGCAAGAGAACGGAGCAGCATATGCATGCAGCCATCCACACAGAGGCGTGGAGAGACAGGTAAAGGCATCACATGATTTGCTGGGTAAGACCATGATAAACTACCCCTATATATGTGAAAGAGACTCATGGAAAATGTGAGCTTCAGTACTAAACAACTGGAAAATGATCTGGGTGCAGGGTGTTAATAAGATCTAAAAGGTTATTCAAAGTTGTTTTTTTGACAGTGTGAGCTCCTAGGTTGTTTTTTTCTGCAGTTTAACAACAGCAGCAGCAAAATAGTTAAAGTGTGTTTTAAACATGACATATTTTGGTTAAAAAATAAGTAAAGCTGCATATTTATTTGTTGTGCTGCTACAGTTTTGGCAATTGCTGGCTTCAGTTTTATAGTGATTTGTGACTTAATGAAAAGCTACTCTCTCATCCTAAAATTAATTACACTTACAAATGACAAAACAAATTGCATTAATAGTATTATGTTACTTTTTAAAACATAAACTCCCCAATAATCTAACAGTCTTGTGTTTCCTCTTGTTTGCATACAAATAAAACATAAAAATAATACCCTCATCTTTATGTCTCACCCTGCTCCGTTACTTTTGCAGATGTGTATCGATCCTACTCTTTCTGTGGCCCTAGGAGACAAGCCCCCTCCTCTTTATATATGTGAAGAGTGCAGCCAGAAGATAGCAGGGTATGCATCTGTTTTACTTCTTTTTTCCATCCCTCAATCCTCCCCCCATCAATGGGATGCTATTGCAAACAGACATCATCTCCTACCTCATTATTCCTCTCTTTAACCCAGGGGAAACACATCGGCATGGTTACATAATTCCCTTGTGCCAATAATGGGATCATCATCATCACAAAACAGTGCATCCACTTGTTTCTCATTTTTCCAACATGAAAACCATTGTAATTTCATGGCTTTGCAGTTTTCTTTGATACTGAGGGAACATATTTTTGTGTTGCAGCTCTGTGAGAAACCTGATACAGATGTGTATACACTGAGTAGAATTACTGTAATTATGTTATATACATAAATCATGCAATGTTAAATAATGTCTTTGACCTTTCCAGAGATCACGCTGAATGGCTTGTTGATGTACTTCTGCCCCAAGGTGAGCATTCATAATCAAAAAGGTGCTGAGTTGAAATATCCATGTGTTTCAGTCTGTTGCTCACAATCAATGAGACCAACACAATAAAGGCAAAATATAAAATTATATTTAGTACATTATATAAGAGTTGTTCACAGCACAACCTTTTAGAATTTCTAAAAAAATATTTTCTAAACCTCACTTGTACAGCAATGGAAAAAGAAAACTTAAGGTACCCCTTGATGGAGAATACAAAGGAGCAGCCAAAAAGTACAAGGTAGTGAAACTGAGATGACCATATCAAGGGTATCCACTCTCACTGACATCATACAAAGTGTGGAAATAAACTTGTCACTGGTTCACAAGGACTCAGAATGCACAATGCAGACAACAGGAAATAGTTTGAAAGGTTTATTGAAACACACAGTGCTTCAGGGGAGAAACAGATGTCCACAGGTGGGCTAGATGGGTCTGGCTTCCAGACTGAGGAGTCCAGGCTGGCAGGCAGGCACACTACAGAAAGCAGCATAGAAACAAGGTAAGTATTCCAGAGAAAACACAATGAACCAAGAGACGTGAAACATGAGCAGATGGCCTAGCTTACTATACCGTGAAGCTAATAGCAATCAGTGGAGGAAAACCTCAGCCTTAAGTATTGCCAGCATAATGATCCCCATCAGGTGTGCTGGTGAGACTCCAGCCAGGCCACACCCACTCTGAAAATAAACACAATTAGAAATCTTCCACCAATCCAGATAGAGGAGGACAGGTAGAGCTCAAGGGGAGAGAGAGACAGAGGCAGGTCAGCACCTAGAGACCAGAGGACCATGACAAAATTCTCTGAACTCAACTGTTTAGAGCAGTCTCAAGTATGGTTTACTTGCAGATATGATGACCTCATTATTTTAAACTCCCCCCATATTTAATATGAGAATTTACCACTGTAATAAAGAAGAAAATAAGAAAAAATCTTATTTCATCCTCTTTGAAATCCATTGTAATGAATAATTTATTAGCTACCATGAGTTATATTTTAAGCTGCTATACAGTCATTTGAAAATAAAGTTATCACTGGACTCTATGCTGTCATGTGAAAAACTAAGTATACCCCATGATTCAGTAGCTTGTAGGATAATATTTAGCAGCAATAACTTGAAGTAATCGTTTTCTGAATAACTTTATCAGCCTCTCACATCATTGTGCAGGAATTCTGGCCCACTCTTCTTTACAGCATTGCTTCAGTTCATTGAGGTTTACAAGCATTTGATTCTGTCCAGCTCTCTTCAGGTGCTGTCACAGCATTTCAATCAGGTTGAGGTCTGGGCTTTGACCGGTCCATTGCAACACTTCGATTCTTTTCCTCTTCAGCCATTCTCTTGTAGCTTTGTTGGTGTGCTTGGGATCACTGTCCTATTGCATGACCTGATTTTAGCCCAGATTTAATTGTCAGACAGATGGCCTCATATCTGACTCTATGATACTTTGGTACACAGAGCAGTTCAAGGTATAATCAATGACTGCAATATTCTCAGGTCCCTTGCCTGCAAAACAAGCCCGATCATCAGCCTTCCACCACTATGCTTTACAGTTGGTATGAAGTGTTTGTGCTGATATTCTGTGTTTGGTTTTTGCTAAATATACAGCTGTGTATTATGGCCAAACATCTCAACTTTGATCTTGTCTGTCCAAAAGACATTATTCCAAAAGTCTTGTGGTCTGTTCAGATGCAACTTTGCCAGCTTAAGTTGTGGTGCCATGTTCTTTTTCTCCTGGCAACCCTATACTTGTTTAGATTTTTTTCTAATTGTACTGTCACATACTTAAACATTTAATATTTAATAACCTACTAAGTGAAGTCTGTAGAGTCCGAGATGTAGCTCTTGGGTTTTTTCCCAAGAGGATGTCCACCCCTGGGAAGATTGTGGCACTCTGTTAACACACACCTAAATGTTCCAGACCAGCAAACTGCCAAAACCTCTGCTTTTATAGAAGAGGTCACACCGGCTGATGATCAATTAATCATGTCCATTTGAGTAGCAGCACCTGGCTGCTACTTACCCTCTTAATTCCTATGGAAGCAGTAAGGGTGGTTTTTTTCCACATGACTTTGTATTAAGGTTATTTTTTTCCTGTGGCTAGTTTTGAAAACATCTTGTCTGCAAACTTTTTGATTAATATTGATTTTTCCTTGCAGCAGAGATATCTGCCATTTGTCAAAAGAAGGTAAGATTTTTACAATACAGCATTATGACATTAATGCCATGGTGTGTGTGGGTGTGTTTTTGCTCACATTTATTTATCCCATTATAGCATTAGTTCATAAAGAATCTAGTAGTGAGCTATATTTTGGATAGTTTATCCTTTGTTGTCATTCATTGCCATTACTTATTAACGTCACTTCTTTCTCAGAAAAATAAAATTCTCCAAATTTCCTAGTACTCTAGTTTTTAATGTTTTCATTTTGAAAAAATAAAAATATCAGGAACATTGTAACTTGTGAAAATATTAAATGAGATATACTTTATCTGTGATCCAATGCTGGGTCATTCATTTATGAACCTGAAACGTTTTCCCCACTGAAGAGTGAATTCACTGAACCCGCTCAGTAAAGGCCTTTCAAAAGAAGCTGCTGGGCTGTGATGTTTGTTTGCTGTAGCTGAATGCACTGGCAAAGGCGTAAGTGCTCCCTGCTGGTTTCCTGGGAGACACAGGGAAAACTGAGTGTGTGATGAGGATCTCAAGTATTCCCGTCAGGTCAGCACTCGCCTCACTTTGTCCTCCAGAACAGCTGGTCTCCACCATGGTTTGTATCCACAACCTCCCTTTTTAACAGCTGTTGTTCCAGCGATTCTGGAGAGCTTTTTAAACTGCCACACTAGCTCTTTCAGTATTTATTGAGACATGTAAATATTAAGTGAAAAATTATTTTTCATTTGATAAAAACTAATTGAAAGTATACCAAGAGCATACTGTACAAAAGGGCAGTATCATTATCATCAGAGTGCTGTTTTTTGTTGCTGAAAGCAACGTGGGTGAATGAGAGCTCTCTCCATCAGAGACCAGATATGTTAATTTGATAGGGAGCAATGCATGCCCCTAATGACACAAGATTAGAGGCTGATCAGATTATGGTGGTTCTCTAGTGCCGTGCTTTTTATTTTTAGAAACCTGAGACACCATGGGGACATATAAAGACTTCTTCTATTGCTACAGATGTGGACAGATCAAAATCTCCTTGGAAAGGGTGATGTTCATTGTCAGAGTTGCCTTTGAGGTCTGGAAGATGTTTATTTTTAGAGACTTGTCATCAGGCATTATTGGTTGATATTGCTGTGATTGTTTCATGTGTGTGTTTTTTTTCTTGCTTACTTATGAGAATAGAAACAAACTGATTTCTCCTCTTCTGTCCTTTCTCTTCCTCCTACCCCTTGTTTCTTGGCTTCAAACTGTAGAACTGTAGCTCTCATGTTCGAAGGGCTGTGGTCACCTGCTTCTCAGCTGGCTGCTGTGGGCGCCATGGCAACCGGCCTGTCCGCTACTGCAAGCGTTGCCATGTCAACCACCACAGCAGCGAGGTGGGGGCTGCGGCGGAGACCCATCTGTACCAGACCTCACCCCCTCCCATCAACACCCGCGAGTGTGGAGCGGAGGAGCTAGTGTGCACTGTGGAAGCTGTTATAAGGTACATGTGCAGCATTACACAGCATATGCCTGTTAGTCTTTGAAGCAGACTTCAACATAAATATACAGACAACAATACTGCATCAGTTCAGATAAGACAAATAGGTGATATCTCCTGTTCTCCTTCAATATACACTCACTCAAGATACACCTGTACTACTGCTTATTAATGCAAATATATAATCAGCCAGTCAAATAGCAGCAACTCAGTACATTTAGGCATGTTGATATTGTCAAGGCAACTTGCTGAAATCTAAAACAAGGATCAAAATGGGAAACAAAAGGGATTTCAGTGACTTTGAATGTGTTGGTGCCAGACAAGCTGGTCTGAGTAGTTCACAGACTGCTGACCTGCTGGGATTTTCCTGCACAACCATCTCAAGGGTTTACAGAGAATGGTCTAAAAATAAAAAATACTCATTGAGCTGCAGTTCCCTGCGTGAAAAAAGCTTCTTGATACCAGAAGTCAGAGGAGAATGGACAGACTGCTTTGAGCTGATAGGAAGGCAACAGTAATTCTGAATGCACAACACATCAAACCTGGAAGCAAATGGGCTACAGCAGCAGAAGACCACACATGGTACCACTCATGTCAGCTAAGAACAGGACACTGAGGCTAAAATTTGCTCAGAAGACTGGAAAAATATTCTTTGATCTGATGAGTCTCAAATTCTGCTGCGACTTTTGGATGGATCCATGATAGTATGGCTCCATCTTGCCTTGTATCAACTGTTCAAGGTGGTGGTGGTGATGTAATGGTGTGTGGGATAGTTTCTTGGCACACTTTAGGCTCCTTGGTACCAACTAAGCACCGTCTAAATGCCTACCTGAGTATTGTTGCTGACCATGTCCATCCCTTTGTGACCACAGTGTGCCCATGTTCTGATAATGCACCATGTCTCAAAGCTCAAATTATCTAAAACTGGTTTCTTGAACATGACAATGCATTCACTGTACTCAAATGGCCTCCACAGTCACCAAATCTCAATCAAACAGAGCACCTTTGGGATCTGGTGGAACAGGAAATTTGCATCATGGATGTGTAGAGGACAAATTTGCAGCAACTGTGTGATGCTTTCATGTCAACATGGACCAAAATCTCTGAGGAATGTTTCCAGCACCTTGTTGAATATGTACCACAAAGACATAAGGCAGCTGTAAAGAAAAAAGGGGGCCAATCTGGTACTAGCAGGGTGTATCTGATGAAGTTGCCAGTGAATGTATCTCAAATAAGACCTTCTGTTTATCTCTCTTTACCCTCTTTTATCCCTCTCATCCTTTTTGTACATCCAGCCTTTTGAAGGAGGCAGAAATTCATGCAGAGCAGCGTGAGTTTGAGTTGAACCGGCGTCGTCAGATGGGTCTGTCTGCCTCCCACCACTCTCTGGACAACATCGAGTTTGATAACAAGGAGGATGATCAGCATGACCAGCGCCTTCTCAGTCAGTTTGGCATCTGGTTCCTGGTGTGTAATCACAGGCTGTTTCTATATCTGACAGTAACAAGGAGCAGGAAAAAAGTATATGTGCAGTACATAGCCTCTTTTCACCACTCTTTTGAATTTAAAGTTTCTTTGTTCACACCTGCAGGTGAGCTTGTGTACCCCCAATGAGAACACGCCCACAGAGAGTCTGGCTCGCCTGGTCAGCATGGTCTTCCAGTGGTTTCACTCCACTGCCTACATGATGGATGATGAAGTTGGAAGCCTGGTGGAGAAGTTGAAGCCCCAGTTTGTCACAAAGTGGCTAAAGACAGTGTGTGAAGTGCGCTTTGATGTCATGGTCATGTGTCTGCTGCCTAAACCTGTAGAATTTGCCAGGGTAAGGTCAAAGCATAACTTAAATTGTGAATTGTGTCATCATAACAGCACACCGCTTTAAAACCTAAAAATGTTGCATTGTACAACAGCCATGGATGAAAATTGACTTGGCTTACTGTAATTTTTCAGGGCAGATTAACATGTGATCTAAGTGAATCTATACACACTTTTTTCTTAGGTGGGCGGTTACTGGGACAAGTCATGTAGTACAGTGACACAGCTGAAAGAGGGTCTGAACCGCATCCTGTGTCTAATACCTTACAATGTCATCAGTCAGCCATTGTGGGAGTGCTTTATGCCTGAGTGGCTGGAGGCCATCCGTACCGAAGTGCCCGACAACCAGCTCAAAGAGTTCCGGGAAGTGCTTAGGTACATTCATCTCCTGTAACTGTTCATTGCATATTTTGCATACAGAGAAAGCAAAATTACCAGAACTGAGGGAGGCATTGTGAAATGAAATGTTTCTGCTTCAGAGCAGCTGCTAAAAGTATTTCTTTGTATCATTTTCATGTTGTTATTACTGCTGTTTGTAGCTTCCATTTGTGCAATCTTCTGAAAATTATACAAAAAAGACGCTTGTAGAGGAGGGGCATAGACCATAGGCAATGTGATTACAGTAAAATTGCAGCAGAATAGAACGGCATTAAAATATTAGAAGTTAACATCACTGCTTGTATAACAGTATTATAAGATGGATTTTTGCTCCTGCATCTCTGCATAAATGAATTTATAAGAATGTGTTATTTTTCTTTTTACAGCAAGATGTTTGATATTGAGCTGTGTCCGCTTCCCTTCTCTATGGAGGAAATGTTTGGCTTCATCAGCTGCAGATTCTCCGGCTACCCTGCGTCAGTGCAAGAGCAGGCTCTGCTGTGGCTTCATGTAAGCATGCAGACACAAACACACACAAACACACTGTCCTGTGTCAAGTTATCATCCTGCCGTTCTGTCCACAGTGCGTGTGAATTGCACAGGTTGTCATAGAGTGTGAGAGTCTAGGCAGGGGCCCTGCTGAATATGGATCTGGGTCACAGAATGAGACAGATAAGAGAGAGATAGGAGGGATTTTGCCTTTCATCCCATATGCACTCACAGCTTGCTGCCCTGTATACATGGATCAATTTCAAGTTTTCTGTCACAACTGTGATCAAGAGATTGCATTAATTTAGCCTCAGTAAATAGGTCACATTCACATCCAGTAGAGAAGCTGGGCCCAGTTTGGTGATTTGTCTGCATGTGGTGTGATGAAGTCACACGGGTAGCAGGTTTATATTATTTAACTGTAATGCCACTTTACCAAAATTTCAAAGTACAAAATTTAAAGACATGTAACTTTTTATATTATTGGCTAAAGGTTATAACATATTCACTTACAAAGCCAACTAAGTCTTCTTTGTTGCAATTCCAGAATAGCAAAAAAAATTAATAATTGCCCCTCTTTCATTGAAAAAGTTAGTTATTCCGAGTAATTGTGACTTAGAAAAGCACAAGTGTGTGGTTTTTAAGCATGATAAAAAGTAATAAAACTATATCTATTTTTGTTGAAAGAAGTGTAAGTCATCATCTGCGATTATCCAACCCTAACCCAATGCCTGCATTTTCTAAAAAGGTTCTTTAGAAAAGAATGTAAGTAGTTTAAAAAGTTGTGGAGAAAAATGGAATATTTTACAGTGTGTGGATAGAATAAACAAATTTAGTCATTACTGTTGTATCATAAATGTAATCAAAATGCAATATTACAATAATAAAGAATCATAAATGGCCCACTACTGAGCAGTCAAATGTGCTAAAATTGTTTTAATCATTTACACCTATTAGTCATCCTCCTTTTCTTTTGAAGCTCCCATTAGGGGTCGCCACAGGAGATCATCTGCCTCCATTTTACCTTATCTCTTGCATCCTCTGCTGGCATGCCAACCCTCTTCATGTCCTCCTTTACTATATCCATGAACTCTGTGGTCTTCCTCATTTCCTCCTGCCTGGCAGCTCCATCTTCAACATCCTTTGTCCACCATCCTTCCCCTGCACGTGTCCAAACTATCTCAACCTTGCCTCTCTGACTTTCTCTCCTAACTGCTCAACCTGAGCTGTCCATCTGATGGAAGCATTTCTAATCCTGTCCATCATGGTCACTCCCAGTGGAAATCTCAACATCTTCAACTCTGCCACCTCCGGCTCCACTTTCTGTCTTTATGTCAGTGCTATTACATCATAATAGATCTCACAACCATCTTGTAAACCTTCCCTTTCATTCTTGCTGCTATCCTTCTGTCACAAAGTGCCCACTTGTCTCCACCAACTCCACTCTGCCTGCACTCTCTTCTTCACCTCTCTTGTTCACTGTCCATTGCTTTGGATGGTTGACCCCAGTTATTTAACCTCAACCACCAACCACCTCTACTCTTCTGATTTTCACCATTCTATCTGCCTTCCTCTTATTCACATGCATATTCTGTGTTGCTTCTGCTGACTTTCTCTCCTCTTCTATCTAGTACATGCCTTCTCCTCTCCAGGCTCTCTTCCACCTGCTCCGTACTCTCACTAAAGATCACAGTGTCGTCTGGTAACATCATTTTCCATGGAGACTCCTGCCTAACCTCATCTGTCAACCTGTCCATCACCATTGCAAACAAGAAGGGGCTCAGAGCTGATCCCTAATGTAATCCCACCCCCACCTTGAACCTCTGAATCTGTCACTCCTACCACACATCTCACCACTTTCTCACTGTCCTCATACATGTCCTGTACCACCTTTACATGCTTCTCTTCTACAGCTGACTTCCTCATTCAGTTCCACAGTTCTTCTTTTGACACTCTATCATATGCTTTTGCTAGATCCACAAAGACACAGTGAAATGCTTTCTGACCTTGTTTATCTTTACACCTATTAGAAATGTTGATAATTTGATAATTTCTGCTTAATAGGGCTTGCTCCCTTCATTTAGATAGTATTAGAGAAGATATACTTTATTTAGGCCAAAGTTGATAAACTTCTGTTAGTGTCCCCTGTAGCGTAGTGGGTTGCACATTCACCTTACAAGCAAAAGGTCCCTGGTTCTATTCCAGGTGGGGACACAAGCCCCTCTCACCATGGAGGGCTGCGTCAAGAAGGGCATCTGGGGTAAATCCTCTGCCAAATTACCAATGCAGATCAATCCGCTGTGAAGGATACAAGTGTCATGGTTCAGTATGAGTGTGCAGGCGTGGACCCAAATGCAGTACTTAGAGGCTGATGAATGTATATAAAATAGGCCTTTATTAAAAGATGGCAGCAGCACGCAGGAGCCAAAAATGGTAATTATACCTTAATATCGGTATAATTATCCTTTTCTAGCCTGATTCTCGAGTGCATGGACATCAAAGACAGCGGTGTCCATGTTTACAACCGCCAGACCATACTCCAGCTAAGAGATCATGCATCCACTAACCTGCATGATGATGTACTCTGCAAACTCTGTGACCTTGGCTTGCTACGTGGACCAGAACTTCAGGCCGCGACATCGCCTGATGCTGGTGGCCGGGAGAGACGACATCGCAAGCGGTGCTCGAGGAAGCGGGGAAGCGGGAAGCAGGCGGGTGTCCGTGCTAGGCTAAAAACAAACCCTCCATCATCTTGGCCAGCATCTGCTCACTGGATAATAAGCTGGACTACATCCGACTCCAGCGAACTTCACGGCGTGAGTACAGAGACTGCTGTGTCCTTGTTTTTACGGAGACGTGGCTCAGCGACAGTGTTCTGGACGCCACCATTCAGCTATTCGGGCTAACTGTGTTTTGTGCCGACAGGAATTCAGCCCTGTCCGGTAAGACTCGCGGTGGCGGCGTATGTGTTTACATGACAAGGAATGGTGTAAGGACTCTGTGTTTGTGTCTAACTACTGCTCATCGGTAGTGGAGTTCGTGACTGTTAGATGCAGACATTTTTATTTACCCCGGGAATTCACTATCGCCCTGATTATTGGAGTGTACATTCCTCCCAGCGCTAATGCTAACAAAGCTCTGTGTGAGCTGTACGGAGCTATTAGCCAGCTGCAGAATACCCACCCGATGGACTGTTTATAATCGCCGGAGATTTTAACCATGCAAATCTCAAAGCAGTGCTCCCTAAATTCCATCAGTATGTGGACTTTGCTACGAGAGGGACGAACACGCTGGAGCTTGTTTGCACAAACATTCCCAGCGTGTATCATGCGGAGCCCCACCCCCATCTCGGCAACTCTGACCACATCTCTGTGATGCTGATCCCAGCATACAGACCACTAATCAGACGCTCCAAACCAGCTCTGAAACAGGTTAAAACCTGGCCAGCAGGAGCCATCTCTGCTCTTCAGGACTGTTTGAGTGCACTGACTGGGACATGTTCAGGGAGGCTGCAGCCAACGGCGACTCTATTGACTTGGAGGAGTACATGGCATCAGTGACCGGCTACATCGAGAAGTGCATCGATGACGTGACCGTCTCCAAGACCATCACCACACGCTTCAACCAGAATCCGTGGATGACTGCAAAAGTGTTTGCTCTTCTGAAGTCGAGAGACTCAGCCTTCAAAGCAGGAGACAGGGC